>VZRF01003300.1:549207-725155 GCA_013396875.1 Vireo altiloquus
TGGAGAACTGTCTCCTGTGGGAGGGACCCCACGGCCTCACAGGGAAAGACTTCTCACCTGGAGCAGCGGAAGAGAATTTCGGTAATGGACTGACCAAACCCCCATGCCCTGTCTCCCTGTCCTGTTGGTGGGAAGGACAGAGGGGCTGGGGGGAAAAGGCATTTTAAGGGCTTATTTTACTTCTCATTATCCTCCTCTGATTCTGTTAGTAATAATTTAACTTTACATCTTGAGTTGAACCTGTTTTGCCCTTGAAGTGTTATTATCTCACTCATGAAGCCTTCATTAACCTTTTTTTCCTTTTCCCTCCTCTGCCCATCTGTGGCAGGGGAGGGTGAGCAAGAGGCTCTCGTGGGTGCCTGGCACTGGGCCAGCATCAAACCATGACAGTCAGGGTGATATAAGGATGATTTTACAGATTAGGTTTTTATTTCATTATTAGCTTAGCTGAGAAAAACTGAGCTCTATGAAAAGCAGATATCATCCATGAAATAGAGAAACAGACACTTGCATAAGACAATATTAGAGATTGCTTGTTGGATTGTGATCACAGCCACTTGAAGATCCCACAGCAGTGAGGAAATTAAGGCAGGGAACCGCAGGCAAGGAGTTTATTTTTTTGTCCAGATCTCTACATCTTTTCTGATAGCTTTAAAGAAAAGAAAGGTTTTTTTCAGAAAGCTGCAAAATCCTTCTGTCCTTTCCATTTCAGTTTTTTAGAGCTGAAGTGTAAAACCAAAGACTCCAGAGAATTGGAGAATCAATGAAACTCATGTACAGACTCTGTGTCCTTTCTGGACATGAGAAATTTGTGGGCTGGGGAACAGCAGTTCATGCAGAAATAGCATCCCAAGTGACTACTCAAAAAACAGGCCGCAGATCAGTTAGAGATGGTTGCTGGAACCTGCTGAGGTCTGGAGAATATAAAACTACATTGTGGACTGAGGTCCAAACACAGCGGTTTGGTCAGCCTCCATCCAGGAGGACCTAGTCTGTGGTAGACCTTCTATAGAAAAATTCTTCATAATTTAGTGCATTTTCTACCCTGTCAACTAAAACTTGCAGCAGAGACTGACTTCTGCTGTTGTACATCTTGAATGACAGCCAACTCTCTCATTCCTGCTAGTGATGCTAACTCATAGCAACACACAGCCAAGCAGTTTGCACCAATAAACATGCAGCGATGGGCAAAGGTTTCCAGGCTGTACTAGCAAAGGAGCAGTTTCTGTAAACAGCTTTTTTTCAATCCTTTCCATTCTATACCTCTTAGCTTAGACTAGAAATAGCAAAAAGATTCATCATGTAAATAAAAAAGGGAAACGTATGTCATTTTAGTTTGAAACGCACACCTACAACTGAAAATGAATATCCAATCTGGAATTGTGGACTTTTAAAATCTGTACAAAAATGAACATATAAAGCAATTTTCCTTTGTAGTTGATTTTTCTCTTTGTAGATATAGGACCTCTGTGAAGCCAAGTGAGATCTTTTCCATTTCAGTGGGCTTTAGATTATATCCATTATACACAGAGGGAGCATATGCCCTTTATAAGGGAAGGATAAAAGCAGCATCCACAGAGCAAGATGACAGCGTATGACTGCAGGAATCGTCGCTGAAGAAAGTGCATGATACATGCTTTTCACTACCACTTCGTCATTCTTATAATCAGAACTGCAGATGATATGGAAAAGATGTTTTCACTGAGGAAAAAGCAACACTAAACATAAAATCACAATAGCTTTACCAAAAAATTTTAAAGGGCCTATAAAACACCCTAGAAGAGAGATATGTTCATTAATTTCTCCTTGCAGATATGTTTCTTTCTCTAGGTTTGAACACAGTATCACAAGATTCAGAAACTGACACTGTGTGGTTACTACCAATCAGAACATGAAACACAGTGGACTTCAGTAACAAAGCTCACCAAAGATTTGTACTCATCTGTGTTAATGTCTGAGCCAATAACCTGATGAACACTGATTGTATTATTATTTCTAGATATTTTTCTTGATATCTCTTGAAGCCCTGAGAAATAAATTACACCATGAGGGTTTCTGAGAGCTTCAGTGCTTTGGAAGTGAAAATCATATAGAAGGAACGTATAATAGAAAGTAAAGGAAGATATTTAGAACCAAATGCGAAAGATTAGTTACTGGGTAAACAAAAGGAAAGTTACTTCAGAAGCTATGCTACCAGTAGATTGAAGAGCTCTACCTACCGCAATAGAGATCCAAGCAGAGTAAAATAAATTTTCACTTTTGTTCTAATTATATCTCAAGTTAATCAACTGAATATTTGCCCCATTCACTACAACCCTGGGAACTGTGCCCTTGAGCCAGTTCTTCCTGCAGCACACAGTGAATAGTGTCATCCTGCAGCTGGACAACTTGTCCAGAGGATGCTGTGAGGAACAGTGTCAAAAGTCTCACCAAAATCCAGAGAAACTACAACCACTGTCACTTGCTGTCAAGTGGAATTAATTTCAACCTCAAGTCTGAAATAATAAACTTGATGAAAGAGAATGCATTCATTTTTCTCTCTGTCACCATAATATACCTGCTTGATTTGGGGACAGCTTGAGGAGAGAGAGAAAAGGGAGAGCCCTTGGCCTAGGAAAGGCTTGCACAGCCATAAGTCAGTATGCCCAAGAGGCACTTTTGAGGACAGGCCAGCCTGGTGTAGGGAAGAGCTGCCCTGCTGAACCATGGCTAATACAGACCTGGGGTTTGGGGATTCAGCTGCATTCCCATGTACAGTGATGTTACTTCTTCTGGGTACTGCAGTATGATGCTGCAAGATCTTCCACCTCAGAAGGGAACATGGACATGAATCTTCTTCTTTTCCTGCATAAATATCTCTCTCTTTTGGCACCAAGGATGAAATTCCCTTAGGACTCATGTGTTTGCATAAATGATCTTTGCAATAATTAAATATCATTTCATAGATCATTGTCCGTACCATGTCTTCAGGACATCTATTTGCAAAACATATATTATTTGTGTTAATTTTAAACAGCTTCTGCATCTGGTAACTGCATGTGTTTTCCAACTTAGGTTTTTTCCCTTGAAAGTTCCTAGCAGTCCTTGTTAAACTTATTGCACACTAATTGTTTCTTTAACTAAGAAGTTCCTACACTAAGTGTCAGATACAACATTCATTCTTTATTTTTCCCCCTCTTTCTTGGTATTTGCATTCTAATAACAGACCTAGTGCTGAACTCAAGTATCCTGGTTGGATATCATTTTGAAATCCAGGTCTTTTTGCATCGTACTCTTAGGCAAGTACATAATCTAATAAGTACTTCTATCTCCTCACATACAAAGTTGTTTGCAGGTATGAACCTCAGATTTTCTGACTTTTGACCATTTCTATTTTCTCTTTAGTTACAGTCTTTCACTGCAAAATAAACACTGACATAACAAAAATTCAACACTTTGCATCAACTGCTTTCCTGAATGCTCTCAGTTAGATGTCAGCCCCACACTTGAAAGCAGCTCTTAGTGACTCTTTGGCAGCAGCTAAAACCTGCCAAGAGCAAAACTGATGTAATAAGTGAGAACTTCAGGGAGAATTGGTAGTGTCTGCAACACGAACTGGGACTAGTGTAAAACACTGAGTCTGAACAATTTCGGGATCAGCACTGAGCTGTGAAATTCAGATATTTGCCAAAAAAAGAGAATGCAAAACTGAAAGATAAACCCCAAGCCATCCTAAACTAATACTAAAGCATATCCTTAAAGAGTAGGAATTGAGATAGCTACACTGTTTCAGATTACCTCCTTGCATACTAGGATACTGCCTGAAAGTTCTCTTAAAACTCAGTAATGTAAATGTCTTGGAAATGAGTGGTGAAAAAAAAAAATACTCCTTATAGAATCATAAAATCATAGAATTGTTAAGATTGAAAAAGACAGGTAGGATCACCATTGCAAACATCAACATATAATTACCACCACGTTCACCATTAAACAATGCCCCCAGCTGCCATATCCATGCATATTTTTAACACTTCGAGGGACGATGACTCCATCATTGCCCTGGGTAGTCTGTTCTAATGCTTTATAATAAAAAGCTTTTCCTTATAATATCCAATCTAAACCTCCCCTGGCACGGTTTGAGATCATTTTCTGTTGACTTATCACTTGTCTGGGAGGACAGACCAACCTTTCAGGGAGTTGTAGAGAGCGATAAGCCCTGAGTCTCCTTTACTCCAGGCTAAACACCCCCAGCTCCCTCAGCCATTCCTCACCAGACTTGTGCTCCAGACCCTTCCCCAGCTCCGTTGCCCTTCTCTGGACACACTCCAGCCCCTCAGTGTCTTTCTTGCAATGAGGGGTCCAGAACAGAACACAGAACTCACGGTGCCAAGTACACGGAGGTGATCGCTGCCCTGGTCCTGCTGGCCCCACTGTTGTTGATACAGGCCAGGATGCCACTGGCCTTCTTGGACACCTGGGCACATCCTGGCTTAGATTCTGCTACAGCAGAACCCACCCTCAGGTCCTTTTCTGCTGGGCAACTTTCCAGCTACTCTGCCCCAGCTGGTTACACTGCCTGAGGTTGTTTTGACCCAACAGCAGGACCTGGCAGTTCACCTTGTCAAACCTCATACAGTAGGCTTTTGTCCACCATTCCTTGTCTAACTCTCAGTGCAGTGTAGCTCATAATGATAAATTTCTCAAACTCAGCATAAAAAAATTGATAATAACTACAGGAGATGAACAAAATATCAAGTATTTGCTACTGTGCAATGTATTCCATAAAGAAATGTGACTTGTGCAATTGCTGTTCAGTGTCAGTCTTCTCTCTAGAATTATTCAGTTTGCTCAGTTTGAGCAACCTGGTCTGGTGGGAGGCATCCCTGCCCATGGCAGAGGCTTTGGAACTAAGTGATCCTTAGGGTTACTTCCAACCCAAACCATTCTATGAGTCTGTGAAAGTGCAGAGTTTATACATTTTTAATGCTGAAGAAAAGGTGCAGCTGAGAAGAAAGATAAAAGATAATTTACCTCTATTTTTATACCTCTCAAAAATGCCTGCAACAATCAAAACGTTCAAAAACTAGCTCAATGCTTAGTTTTTTTTTGCCTGCTATTAAACCAGTCAATACAGTTATATAAGCTGACCTTTCAACATATATGTTTCTCACAGTCTTTTATAGCGTTTGCTGTGCCACTGCATAAGGGACCTTGGTGAGGAGCAAAGGTATTCAGGGGCTGGTAACACGAAAGAGAAAGAAGGTGCTGGGAAAGGTGGAGATATTGTAGTCAGTATGGAAAAATCAAATAATCTGTGACATAATTCTACCTGAAATCTTCTTTTGTTAGTTCTGCTACTTGTGTACTTTTTAAAGTTCTCACTGGTGTTGGCATGAGATTGTCTCATCAGTCCTTACATTAAAAAAATAGGAAAAATCCAAAGAAACAAACCCCTGTAATTAAGATGAAACAGGGGAAATTAAGGGACTTGAATTTTCATTCAGATTCTATCTCTGTCTGCTTTGGGGAAATTTTGTACCACCTTCTGAAGACACTGAACAACTTTGATAAAGAAATACCACCGCCATTACTATCCCACATTATTTTCCACTGTGGTATTTAGGAAATTGATGGGAATACAGGCAAATGCTGTAATATTGCATTTTTAAAGCACTGGTTGCCTGTTGTGATAGTTACTGGGGG
Organism: Vireo altiloquus; assembly: GCA_013396875.1. Taxonomy (NCBI): domain Eukaryota; kingdom Metazoa; phylum Chordata; class Aves; order Passeriformes; family Vireonidae; genus Vireo; species Vireo altiloquus. Next base: position 554,890 of record VZRF01003300.1, read on the forward strand.
CTTTTTCAGAGCAAAACTCCAAGTTATTCATGTGCTGATGTTTTTAAAGAAGTTTTGTGTTGTAGAGACTGCTCTGCAGGAAGCATGATTTATCCTGTGGCTGCGTGAATTCTGCTCTGCTGGATACTCACTAGGATGGAAGTGGACCTGCAGTATTTGCTGCAGCACAGACACATATATTCTTCACAATGTTACATCTGTAGTAATGATTTGTATACGAAATTTAGGAAATATATGAGAGTAATTTGTAGTCAATGTGGAGAAAGCTGCTAGCAGAAAATGCTAATCCTGATAGGCTTCTGAGGTTGCTCTTAGGGAATCAGAAAATTTATTTGTGAGACATAGTATCTTGGATGTTTAAGGTCACTAGCATGAATACTGTCCAAATCAACTAATTGTCCAGGGAAGTGAAGTAAATTTGCCATGACAGGCTAACAGATAATAAGTTGTTTACTGAAATTTGGAAGTTTACGTTGAATGAGTAGCCAGATGAATAACAAATAAATCAGACAGGAATTATTGTGGCATGATGGATGCCTCCTGTAGGGCATAAGCACCCTCATCTGGAAAAGTGCTGTCTTCAGGGTTTATGAGAAATTGGGCAAAACCATTTACAGATAGGGTTTATGCCACGGTCAGCATGCCTAGCAGTCAGGCACATACAAAGCTTTATAACTGGAAGGCTTCTCAGTTTGTCCCCAGACACTGACGTGGTAGAAAATCCCTGGATAAATGTATTTGAGAGTGCAGAAATTTTTATTCATTTTCATAACTTTTCCTGAAATGTTAAGTTCTTGCAGCTGTTGTGGATAATTTCAGGTCTGCTTTTCTGTTGACCTGTTTGGTGTCAGTGAAATTTTATGCCATGTGTTGTGACTCTCATTGTCAGAAAGATTAAGTTCTGATAACTGATCACTGTGCCTATCAGAAAAAAAAACCAAAATAGATGGTCAGATAAGCAATTATCTACAACCTCTTTGACTATCTGACCAGTAGGAGTCTACCACAAAACCTGAATTTTTTTTGTGGTTTACAAGATCCTGCAGGAATTTCTGATTTTTAAACAAAACAAATTAAAAAATACACAAAAATTAATTTGCTGAGACCTGACTCAAGGAGAGACACGCAAGGGGAAATATTGTTCCTTCAGGATGTTCAGAATGCTTCTCCTTCTGCCACTGATTTTCAGCCCTGTAACAGTCTTATGGTGTGACAACCTAAGCATTTCTGAGTAAATTTCTGGTTCTTATTATACATAATCATAGAATCATAGAATTGTTTTGGTTGGAAAAGTCTTCTAAGATCACAGGGTCCAGCTGCTAACCCAACACTACCAAACCCACAACTAAACCATGTCCCCAGGTGCCACATCTCATGTCTTTTAAGTACCTCCGGGGATGGTGAGTCCATCACTTCCCTGGGCAGCCTATTCCAGTGCTTGATAACCCTTTCCATGAAGACCTGCAACTTGGGTCTGTTTCCTTGTCCTAGGAACACAGAGGCAAGGGATCATGAAGAATTACATGGACATACTTGAAGATACAGGAAATAGTCGCAACATTGAAGTTTCAAGGATGTAAGTCAGATATTTCACCTGCCTAATATTCCTACAATTTATAGTCAAGAGGGGATTCAAAATATTCCAGATTAGCATCCGAAATTCAACTCAGTGAATTTCTCTGATAAATCCCACCCCGCTTCACCAGTAAGATATAGCTCACAAGTCAACTGAATTACCTGGTTAAGGTGATCACACAGAGATAGCTGAATATGCCTTAAACCACCAGTGTCATACAACAGTGTTGGATAAAAACAGGCAGCTGTTCAAATCTCCCAATAAAAGCCAGGTCTTGAAGTTATCCGATAATGGTGATACCACAGCTGAAGTCCTGTACCCTGCAGAGAAGATGTCACTGCTGGTGGTGGTGAACAATCTAGAGATTATCTAAAGAAATGCCATTATTGTTTTGAAAGAATTGTGCTATCTGCTTTGCAGTGCAGAAGCAAATTAAAGGCCAGAAACTAAAGACAGTGACACCAGTAATGAGATGCTTAAAACCATTTTTATGTAAAGATTTATAATGAAGATGAGACTTTATTGAAACAACAACAAACAAGTTAGCATCCAAAGAAGGTGTTTGTTAGGGAGAGGGAAAAATCTGTGGCATTCTTTTCAAACACTCATGAAGTTAACTAAACTTCTAAAGCTAGAATATTCTAATAGCCATATAACTTAAGGTCAACATCATTATCTGACAGAATCGCATACTCTTACAATAAATCTTGAGTCCATTATAAATTATTGCCTCTAGTCAATGTACAAACTAAAGATGTTATAGGAAAATAGAGGATGGAAAAAGTAATACAGTATTTTGGGGATACTATATCCATACATTTTATTGAGAATCTACTTTCTTCATGATTTTGGTTATAAAGATCCCTAAGCATGTGATGAATACCTCTAAGAAGAAACCTGGTTTTTAGAAAGGCATATGATTCACCACTGTGCTTGAACAATTTCTTTTTTTTAATTTGAGCTCAAATATAATAGCTGAGAACACTCCTGTCCTTTCTGAATTTCAAATGTCCTCTCAAATTCTTATAGCCTCATTATGAGAAAGTGAGAGGCATTTGCTAAACTGCTTTTTCTAAAATACTTAGAGAAAGCCTGAAGAAGGCTTTCAATGAAATGTCCCTGAAATATAACCCCACTCTTTATGAAGTTAAAAGTAGGTATAATGTGCTTGCCTTACAAAGTGACTTTACCTACTATAGGGAATTTGCACAAATGGTTTGGATACTTGTATATGTGCTTAGTTTTGCAATATTCAGGGTTACTCGCTGACAAAACATATAGCTAAAACTAAAATATATACAATAGCAAAGATGGAAGTGTCTTTCTGATTTACCTTGATTTATTGAGATTCTGAGACATTCTGTATTTGGAAATTTTCAGACAGACATCATTATTTTAAAACCAATGGATATTGAAATCATATTTTGGATGACTCTGACCAATGAGGCATCTACAGACACTTCCTAACAGTGGAGAGCTGGAAAGGCCATAAAGATGAGGGTCAGATGAGGTTAAAAAAAAAATCCTTTCTGGAAAAAGCATGTTTTTGAAAAGAAAGACTTAATTTAATATGCCAGTTGTGATGTCACTGTAATAAAATGAAAAAATATATGTATATAAAAATAAATATTTCATTAATGCAGGTTCTTTTATGTTGTTTGAGCAGAACCATCAGTGCTCACTTCCTCTTACTGTTCACTGACCTACAAGAAACTTGCCCTGCTTTGTCATGTCTTGTTTCTGCCTTTAGCCACATCTCCATGGATATGTCTGCATTAGCTTTTGTGAGAAGGCAGAGACTGGTTCAGGCTTTTGACTGAGGGAATCAAGAGGTGTGAAGTCAGTGCAAAACTATAAATTATGCATCCATTCTGAGTAATAGCACAATGTCTTTTATTTGTGCTTAGGGGAGTCTGCAGAGCCAGAACTACAACCTGGTGCTCAAAATATCCAATTCATAGATTTTGCAGTACTTAATTGGATCCTGTTTTCTGTGTTCCTGGGGAGGAGAGTTATAAAGGTGATAGTGAATGCAGAGGCGCTTGATTTTTACTGCAAGATCGTTGTATCATTTTTGTTTTCAGAGTGTAAATCCTCATACAGTCACTAAACATGCATTAGCTCATGGTTTTCAAATGCGTTGGCTTAGATTATGACAGTGAACAACATTCATTACAGTTCACAGAGGATTTTCACATAAAGGCATTCAGACAGATTTATTCTTCACTCATTCAAACATGAAATAAACCACATCAAGCACACAGAAAGCAATATATCGTGTCTTCATGGCTAAAGGTCACTGGTTCACCTCCGTTAAGACATCTGAAGCAATCCTAACAAAGTTGTCATATTTTCAAGCCATATTTACTGGACCTAATCTTCTTTGAACCATGTCACTGCTGTTGAAATAAACAAGGGCATGGTTGTCAAGGACTTTTAATTTTCACTGACAGCTGTCAAAGAGTCTTTCTTAGACACCAGTCATATTTTAGATAAGAAAATAGAGTTTCAGGCTTCATGCTGGCCACAGAATTTGAGCAGTTGTGATTGCATACACTCTCATTTCCTGAGTTAAATTTGGAAACACAAATGGTAAATTGGATTTTATGGTTCAAATAAGATAGAAACAGATAACAATTATGTCCAGTTTATTTATTGTGTTTATCAATTGATATTTATTTTATAAAATAACTGACACATTGTTCTAGCTCAAAGCAGTGAGATTGGAATTTTTTATACCCTGAATCTCCTATGCACTTTTAAGATGGAACAATGGACTGCACAAAATCAAAGCCAAGGCAGTCGAACATCACTTGGGTTGGTAAGACCTCCTCAAGGCAATGATGGAAATAAAGTGACAGATGACCACTAACTTTGAAAGGTTTTTCTTTACGGTTCTAGAAATGTTTTCATGAACCACAGGGAAGATGCATGATGCAGGATTTTGCTACAAAGTTTCCCTAGTTTCATGCTCAAAGATTTGTGCATGAAACTAGGGAAAGTACAATACTTTCAATTATGTTTCGCTTCAGTTTGCTCCTCTTCTAAACTTAATAAGGGAAATATAGGAATTGGAGCCATCTGCAAATAAAAATTGGAAAAAAATAAAAGGAAAAATCAAATGAGTTAATACAAAGCAGACTTTTGAGATTTATGAAATTGAAATTTTTATGCTCATCCCTCACATTCTGCCTCTTGCAATTCATATTTCTGCCTTGCAGTTTACTGTATCATCCAAGATTTGCAAAGGAATCACTAGTTTCTGGAGGAGTCCACAGATGCATCACAGAGGCAAATATTAAGGAAATGCTGAAGGAAGACCAATGGAACAGACCTGAAGGAAGGCTGAACACTGTTTCTTTCTATAGCTCAGAGTTAATTGGTCTGGGACAAGACTCAATGTTTCTGAGCACATTTTGAAATACTCAGTGTTTCAAAAGCACATTTTGGAAGAAAATTCTCCTTTCACCTTCTTGGCTACGGCTTCAAAGACGTTATACTGGAGTGGGCATATCTTCACATCTACATTCAGTTCTGCCCTTTACATTTGAAATAAAAAGTACCTCTGAGCCTAAAAGGGACCTGTGGAAACCCAGCTCCCAGAAGAATCACTCAGAAGACACAATGCCAAGACTAGAATAAAAAGAGGCAGAACTCCTGACAGACACGCCTCATATATACAATTTCTAAGTCATGTTATTGTTGGATCAAGAATTTGCAGTTTTGCAGCAGAAAAAATGCATATATTTGAAATGCAAATTATAAATCCATCCTTAAGTTAAATTATTCTTTAACATGAAAGAAATAAAGTAAAATAAAAACTTCTAAGTGAAAATATAGAGGATATATATTTTAGCTGCAACATTGACTAAAACTTCAATACGAAAATTAAATTTTAAATAGTGTCTATTTTCCTAAAAGCTCTAAGAACGTTGTCATACTCATTGTAAAAGAGAAAGCAAAAGATACTAAAGAAGAACTGTTGTTTTTTTTCTTTTTTAATCAGGAATATAATTTTATATATAAAAACCACTGTCTTCATTCTGGAATTTCTTGTTTTGTTTGTTCTGTTCTTTTCTGAGAATGTAGTTCATAATCCTTTGGCTACTAGACACAAGTCTTTCGGAAAGTATTTCTTGTTCATCTATGAATGGTTTATTGTTTGGTGTTTTTTCCAAAAGTTTCATTTATTAAGGCAAGTTTTATAATAAAGAGCAAAAAAAGTCTTGATATCATGTTGCCACAATTCACCTTAGTAAACTCAATGGTTGCTATACACAATGAGGAATTCATTTGCCTACAGAACTGATCTATTCCTTTTGGACAAAGCTGAACTTCTCCTCTTTGTTTTCCCAGTGCTAACTGAGGTGTCTTCATTCTGTAGGTGTCACTGAAATTTAGGTCTTAAGTGTGCATGTGTACTCAGACATCCTATGGTACAGTCAGCATTGTTAAATGTGTTAATGATGGCAAATTCTTTGCCACCTAGATTAGCTTATACCTGGGGAAGACACTACTAACTAAAAGTTCTCATTTGCTTATCTTTTTGTGGTTTTGTGTTTTGTTTCGTTTTATTTACTTGCTTCACTAGGATAACCTAATCTATCATCAGGTTTTGATCCCTTCTAATTCACGTACAGACACAAGTTGGAAGAACAAAAGATGACTTTGTCTCCAAAATTCTTAGATTTTTAGTAGCTTCACTATTATTAGAGGGTAAGCATTGTGCTTGGTAAGTAGATCATATCACGTTTTCAGTTCTTACTGCAATTTTAGTGGAACAATTTGGAGTAGAATTTCTCATAAGGAGAAATAAAGACCCTTAAAGGATATACTTTTAAGAATTGTCCTAAAAATTCTAAAGTATAATTCTTAGTGAGAATATTACATGTTATATTCAATGACAGATTGACTCGCTATGTCTCTGTGTATACATGACGATAAAGGTTTCTGTATTCAAAAACCTTAGGCTATTTTTCAGATTAATGAGGTCAAAGGTATATTCTGTATATCACTCAAGTTGCTTTGACATTGTTATTTTCGGGGTAGTTAGGCTGAAAATAACATAATGAGCCTCTTATTTACCTCTATATGTGCATATTTCAGAACAACTGGCAAGAAAGAACATATTTTATTATTTTGTGACAATCAGGTTGAATTAATATCACACTGTGTAGCACTCAATATAACACTCTGAGGCATTAAAAGGTCAGGAGTGCTCTTGAAGTCCTCACAGAAGTTTTGGAGCTGGTGATGAATAAAGGAAAAGCATATTGCCATGAACTGCCATAACCAGGAACTGTTCAGTATGCAGTAAGTTATAAGGGTGTATGAATCTCAACAGATTCCCAGCAGATCTCCAAAGTGCAAGGGATAGACTATTATACCTTAATGATAATGTCTTAGAGTCTGTTTGTGAAGACAGAAAGGTTAGTTGTGGGAAAACGCACAGAATATCAAGGGACGTAAACTCAATCCTCCTGATTATGAGAACTATCCTTAACAACATTTCATACAGAATCATTCTTTTGTTACCTCAGTGGCAACATAACTGAAGAACAATTATAATTCTGCTAAAAGTATATTAAAAGAATACTATTGCATCCATCAAGTCAAGTCCTCAAGTGTTTGTTGCGCTTCTATAAATTTTGTCTCTGCACATGTGACTACAGGCTTAGTTTATTTAATCTCAACTCCTTTTCCCCAGAAGTTCTGCCTTTATCCATGCACGTGTTAGACAGTTCTCAGATAACACAGGGACCTAAGCAACAAAAGATAGCTTTCAAACTGGCCTTCCTTTCAGCAGGGAATTAGACTACATGACACCACAAGACTCCTTCCAATTTATTTTATTCCATCATTCTTTGCAGTAGCTTTTCTCCATTCATATTGCTGATTATATAAACCTGGATTTTACTATAAAGTAATAAAACTCCATTTAGAATAAACAAAATTTCTATGATGACACCACCCTTATTCCATTTTATTAAATGGGAGAATAAAAATAAAAACATATCTGAGATGAAACAGGAAATGTTAAGGAGAATGAAGGAAATTGATTCAAGTCTCAGTGTAGTATCACATCTACCACCTCAACCACACTGAGCTTCAGTACAGTTTTTAAAATCACTGTATGACCATCTCTGGTTTTAAAAGCTGAAGCAACTGAATAGACTCAGGGTTCTTCTTTTGGAAGGTAACAGCATACCTTTAGAGATCTTAAGCAGTGGTCAGAGTTTCCAATTCAGTATGCCAAGAATCTCCTTTTCCTCCTTTTACTTATTATCTGGCAACTGCAACCCTAAATTATTATGTTCCTCAAGCCCAGCCAAAGCAAGCCTTAAACTCTGATTTAAGATACATTTCAGCCTGATAAAAGAATCATTAGAGTGAGTCATCAGATTTATATTGATAGGAGTCAAATGATAAACATTAAAAAGTGTTAAATGAGAGAACTTGCCAATAAATTCAGCTTCCGAGTCTGTTTCCAACACCCTCCTGGTAGAATTCTTTGCATTTCTTTTGTTATTAGTTCTTCTTATAAAAACTTGAAAATTTAGTTCAGAATTATCATCTTCATGTATTTGTATGACTGTATTATCTACATTTGTATCATGGTGTGCATGGGGTGGTTTTTTTTTTCTTTTTTTTTTTTTCAGAAAAATCTTTTTTCTAGTTATTACCAGAGCCCTATTGCAAAAAGGCAGCTACCACTGGAATTTTATTTTACAAGGCTCTGTGAAGGCATGGCAGGTTCAATCTTTATTGTCTCATGGGCTCCACCAGCAGGAAAACACTGTCCTGTTGAAATGGCCTGTGCTGCATCGATGCCAAGATCAGGTTTCTGTGGAGTAAAGTTACCTCCCGCATTTGAACGCTTGGATCTGAGCTTGTGACTTCATACTAAAGGTTAGTGGCCTAACTGAAATTATTTTTTTTTTTCTAATACATAATTCTGTTCAAAGTACTCAGAGCAAAGAGATGGCATTGACCATTGGCTTCATTGATGTTCTGCAGCACGGTGCCAAAGGTGTGGTCCATTACCTTCTCACGCTAGTAAAACATATTGAATATTTCACTATTTCTTCTGGGATAGAGCTGGAAGACTCCTGTGCAAAGGGAGCCAAACACAGCAGAGTCCTCATCCAGACTGTTTAGCTGGAGAGGCTCTTTGAACCAGTGTCTGAGTATGTCTGTCTTTGTGGAATGAACAGGCTGGCTTACTCCAGAGGCGATTCTGGCAGCCAAACAGAAGCAGCTTACTATGTGGATAATCAGAGGACCAAGGATCTGAAACAAGGCTGCAAGGGAAAGCAGCAACTCATCTATTAAGATACAGCAGCCAAATAAATTGTTCTAGAAATATAAACAGCAGTAGCTGAGATCCTTGATCCTGAGCTATACTAATTACAGAAGAGTTTAAACCAAGTAACGAGAAAGTGTTTTAGAGTTTTCCACTGATTAGCAAGGTCTAACTCAGGTCTAATTGTGCACTGAAAACCTAATTTTAGCATCACACAATTTTCTTAGTCAGTAAATAAGATTCACCAGGCTATAAAAGTACACACAGAATATTATGTTTTGTAAGACAATGAAACCTAAGTAAAACATTACTGCTCCACAGAAATGTTTAGAAATGCTTTGTAAGAGAGACACAAATGTTTTCCTAACTCAATTTGCATATGGACAATATGAAAAATATTGATGCCATGCTTCAAAAGCTATAGAGAAATTAATGTGTTACTTGTTCTACAACATGCTGTTTTAAACAGCTAGCTTCTTGAGTGACTTAAAAGCCTGCTCTAGTTTCTCTTTCATCATGGCACCAAAATTTACTCTTTTCATTTGCACAAACTTGACAGTTTGTTAACCTAGTAAGCAGATGAATTTTATTTCTTAATTTACCCTTTGACTTATTACTTTGCCCATTTAGCTACATTTTTAACAAGAATTTGCCTGTATACTCACCCTGCCTACACAAGAAAAGCATTAACAATTTTTGGCCTGGAGGGTTCACCAGCTATAGAGGATTCTCCCTCAGTGCAAATATACCTTCCACTCTAAATTATTCTCATTCTCTCAAAATGTGCCTAATGTTCTTCACCACTAATCCAAAGAATCAACAGATGTTAATTCAGCATCTTTATAGCCATTATTTATGTATTTCTATCCAAGACACTTCTGCATGTGATTAATAACATAAGAACAAACTTGGCAGCTTGAAAGTGAACAACAGGGTCAGTGTTCAAAAGATTAGTAGAAACTTCAGGGAACAGGTGATACTGGAACAGGTCAAATGCAAAAGCCTTAGAGCCCTATTTACGTGGAGATTGTGCACCTTTATTTTGTTCACTGAGCTATATCTATTTCAAACTATTGGCATTGATGATATCAATGATACATGTGTTTCTATGATTCTATGATTTACATTGTGCTAATGAAACACATCAAAGAGCTTTAAAATAATTACATAATTAGAAACATAAATAATAATTCTATCTAAATATGTACACTAATAAAATTTTGTGGACTGACTCAAGGAGTACTACAAAATTGTTCTTTTTAAAAAGTTCCTGACCACACACAGGTAGAAGAAGAGGGGGGTGGATCAGGAGCATACAGTCCCACTTCCAGAATTAGTTTAATCTTTGTTTTTTTGAAATCAGGTGCAACTTTCAAGCGGAATTGACTGATCCTGTTTTGAAAGACACCTGAGAGCCTAGACTAGGCTAGACTAGACTAGATTGAGACAACACATGGTATAATCTTAGAGTGCTCATTAGTTGTACAGTATTTAAAGTCAGAAGGGACTTCAGAAACCATTTTCACATACCAGCAGAGGACAATTTATACAATCACCTCTTTATTGAGACAAGCATCCAAACTGTGATCTAATGTAATTTTCCAGTAGCAGGCATAGAGGCAAAGACATAAAGGGATGCAGACTTCCAAAGGAAGACAACTGCATTACTGTAGTGGCCACTGTTAATTACTATTTTAATACAACAATAAAAATCTAAACTAAATCTGATCAGTGATATTATCAGTGATTCAGCTATAAATATCTGATGATACTTATTTTAGTTAACATATTTAGATGAACTATCAGCTATGAATTATCTATGACTGGCAAATACAATCAATCAATAAACAATTGTATACAAGTCAATGGGTTAAAAGTTTAGAGATCACAGAACTAAATGAAATTTAAATTTTACCGAATGATCAACCTGTGGATTTCAGATGGATATTCATGAGCAGTCCTATGTGTCTGGTTTTTGTGCAGCTTCATGCTGCCCAGATTTTTCACTCATTTCACTTTTATGCCGTGTTTAATCTGCCAATGCCACAGTTCCTCTTGACTGACACCATTAATGAGTATAAAAAGAATTAATCCTTCCATCCACAATTAGTAAAGCAAGATAAGCACCAAGAGTAGTAAATAAAGTTTCATAAATATTTGCATTAATTAATTTTCAAAACTCTTCAAATTTTTGCTTAGTTTTTTGCTGAACGAATGGCCAGTAGTCATCTGGGTCTAATTCCCCCTGGGAATTTGGAGACACTAAAGCCCTACAGGAACACAGGAAGGCAGCTACCTATCTATAAAATCTATTGGATTCTATCCTCCTTCCAGGTCTTTTTCAATTTTCAGAATATTTCCAGGGCATTTTAAGACCAAATCACTTCATTTTCCTCATTACCTCCTTCCCATCCCTCTCCCCTCTTTTTCTAACTAACCCCGAAAGGGATGTTAGCATTTTTACTTTTTAATTAATAGTAATAAAAAATTAAAATACTTATAGAAAAACTAAAAGCAATCTTCCCCAAACCCCTGCCAAAAAAACCCCAAAACAAAAAAAAAACACCCAAAAATCAACTCCCCCAAACCTTTACTGTTTGTGGAAGAAATTCAGCATGAGTTTCATGTACCTCTGAGACTACGTGAGAGAGAGATACATGCCAATTTTGTAAAGGTCTAAGTTGAAAGGCTTAATTATTTATGCTCAACCTTCATCCAGAAATAAAAACAGAATGAACTAGGAGGGAAAAAGAAAAGAAAAACAGAAAAAAAATATAAATACTGAAAAATTAACAGCTATTGAATTCTGTATTTCTGAGAACTTTTAAGTAGAAAGTCTGTCCTTAGACCTGCTGGCCCTGTAACAAAGTGAATTTGTTATGATTTCAGAAATATGCTTTGTTATAAAATACACAAAGCCTTTCTGCATCCTCCTCTCCCACTCCCCAAAGGAAGCTGGTAACTGTAACTTTGTGTGATGCTTCAGTGATTTGCACAGCAATTTAATTCCTTCCTTGGTCTAGTGAAGAAAATCCTCACATGCATTTTATTAAAGGATGGGTGGAGGAAAAGGAGACTGAGAAAAATATAAAGAACGGTTGAAGAGAAAAGGGAAAAATAATTAGAATAACATTACAGAAAAAACAAAAATAATTTAAAAAAAAAAAGACACTATGCCTAGGAATGCAGGGAGAGAAAGAGTATACTGTTCTTAACATTCAAAAAAGACTCTTAGTAAAAAGCTAATCTAAGCCTCCTAGTATTTGTGCACAAACAGTAATTACTATTCTCCCTTCCCATTAGGAAAAACTGCCACCAAAGCCAGAGGAGACTGCCTCCATTTGCTTGCACACAGTCCACATCCAGCTCTTAGAACCTTAGCAGGCAGTGGATAATATTGTCCAGGAATTGGTCTCTTACAGGATATTCTATGGTTTTATGTCACTTGCTAATAAACTCCGTGTTATGCAGTTGAATCCTACACATGCAAAAATGTCCTAGCTTGGATCAGCCTAAACACATGAAACACAACTGCAGCAAGATTAATATTACAAACAAAAGACAGGAACACAAAGTAATTTTGAGTTATGATTATGTCAATGAAAAAGTGGTCAGAGTCCATTAATATCAAAAATTTTTCAGGATTCATGAGAAGTGATTTTAAGGAAATATTCCAAGAAAGATAACACATTGATATTGCATATTTTTATTATGCATCTGCTTCTAGAAGAGGTCTGTCTTGTTTTGGCATTTGGAGAAAAAAGTAAAATGTGTATTTTAACATGGTCTTTCTGTTAATATAAATGTACAAGATTGTAAAAGGAGATCTAGGAAAGTCGATTTTTTGTGCAATAGAATGACACTTAATAGGTATGAAAATGACCTCTATAATCTACTAAGTGTGTCTTGCTTACTTATTAAGTTTCCAAGTCAATAGGAGTAAAAATAATGCTTAGCTTATTAAAAGAGGAATCAACATTTTTTGTGTGTGCTCAGAGCCCTCAGAGGTTAATTAGAAAGAAGAGAGAATTAAAACTACCTCTCTTTTTTTTTTTTTTTTTAAAGAATGTCTTATTTCTTTTTTCCAGCAGGAATTTTTAGCAATGCATGTAAGGTTATTTTCTTTAAAGACCAAACACAATCTAAGGAAAACAGAACAGCTTGCAGGTTGGGTAAAATTATGAGCTGTCCTTGATTTTACTAAATGAGCAGATTATTTAACTTTTCTGTACATGCATACTAAATGTACAGAAAAGTTAAAGATTGCTATGAAGTTAAATACTTTCTGATCTCAGTTTCACCCCCTACTATTTGAGAAATCGTATTTCTTTTTATTGTGAAAACTCTTCTACAGTTGAAGTTATTGCAGAAAGGTTACTTAATCCTTCTCTAGTTGGTCTCGCTAAAGAACAGCTGAAATCATGTATCTTGGTAAATAAAAAGGGGTGCAACTTTTAAAAGAAAATACATCCAAGCAAAAACCAGAAAGGCAGTCAAATCCTCTGGGTGTTGATACTGATGGCCTGTGGCTGTACCACTTTGAGTTATGATCTTAGAGTCTCCTAGGACAAGCAAGGTCAGGCTTGGTCAATACTCAAACAGGATGCCTACAAAGTAAATCCAGGTGCTGCAACTCATGGGGTCACGAATTCAGTAACAAGAACTTTTCTTCTGTCTTGAGCATTTAATCACTGCTGCTGGCATGGTCACAGGGGTCATTCTAGTCCTGGAAGTGCTGCTTTCTGAACAGTTATAAAATTGCAGCCCTGACCACTTGAAGACATTGAGAAAATCATGTAACTTCCAAAAGATCAACGGCATTAACCTTCCCAGCCTGTTCAAATTTCAATCAGATTTTAAATATTTTAGTCTGTTTTCACTTACTAAGTATTCTCTTCACCTCTTTTCTAAGGCAGTTTTATTGTTCTCTATTAAAAGAACGCACACTTAGTAACAAATATACTATGGACATTGTCTGGTTTAAAGGTTCTTTTAAACTAAAAACAAATTGATCAGAGGACTAGATATATATCACTAATGATATTTCAAATTTACAACAATTTTCACAGCAGAATTCACTTAGTTGTTCTACTGTATTTATATTTTTCATCAGTCCTATATTACTATAGTACTTTCTCGGCATACTATCTAACTCATTTTTTGATCTTCTCTCTATGGTGTTTCCTATGTCTAAAGGCCTTTTGCACTCCTAGTACACTGGGAACTTTCTTCAGGAGTTATTTCCTTTCTTAGAATCACCAATGACAATACTTTGAGTACTGAAGTCTTTTGTGACTGGTTTCCAAAAGGCCCAGAACGTTTTGTCAGATTTCCTTACACCAAGGCTCAGGTTTCCAAATGCTAAGCAGCCTGATTTCAGATTGCCTATTACACTAGCTAATTTAGGCATCAGAATTGCTGGGATTTCCAAGTTCAAAGTGATAATGAGCAATTTGTTTATATCCAAAAACAGGAAAAGTGGCCTGGTCCGAGCTCAAGGGTCATGTTCAGTTCACAGATATGATGCTAAGCGAAACAATCAGGGAAACAACCAAGTCAGAACTCACTGTTAGATGGTTATGGTTAAATAAGAGGAATCTTAAACTTACCCCGTGTTTTTATTATTATGAGGGACCATTTTAGAGCTTAGATTTCTCTGCAGTTTCCTTACAGTTTCTAACAAAATACTGGGTATAAAAGATGAAGAGGAAGGGACCACACTTCAGAGATGTTATGCACAAGTCCTTTCTTCTTTACAACTCTCTTATTGTGTACGTAAATCTCTTCTATAAACAGCACTCATTCCCTGTCATTGATTTTTTGCTGCAGAAATACAACTTTTCAGACCTGTAAGCTTTTTTTTTTGATTACTAAATGATTTTCACCTAATATTCTTGTAGAATCATTGGTTTATCTGTGATTTTTCATATTCAAAACACCATGTGAAAATGTTCCAAATGGCTCCTTATAATCAAGAAATATATCTACTCTTTCTGTTCCTTATATTAGACCTGTTGCTCTATCACAGAAAGGGTTCAGACAGTTTTTAGAGTATTTGTTCTTGACAATTCCATACTGACCATCCTCTTCTTGTTTCTTGTTGGGTTTTCTTCTTTTTTCTTTTCTTTTTCTCCTAGATGTTTTTTTTCCTAGTGGCACTCTCTTTCTGGTGACTAATACAAAATCCTATCATTGATTTACTAGCAGCTATGAAAAAATTCTCTCTTTATGGATGAGTTTTTTGATATTGTTGGGATAGAAACATGACAGAGGAGTTTCTGTCATAGTGTGATTTGCAGTACTTCAAAATATTTTATAAATCAAGAAAATATATATTGGAATAGTGAAGGGATTGTCTACACTACAGAACCCTGTTTTCAAAAATAGTGACTCAGAGCTGTGTTTTGGGTCATTGTGCTTTGCCAGAACCACTCAGGAAATAGTATGATATTTGGACATATAAAAAGTAGCAAAATATAATATCTCTGTTAATTGCAAAGAAACTAATACTAATTTCCTTTCTAAATTTATCCATTTAGCCAGAGTTTGAACAATTAGATTTTTCACCTCTGCTGACTGTACATAAGATGTTCCAGTGTCTGGTTTTGGGAGTTATTTTTGTCTTTCTAAATGTGAAAAAATGGATTTGAAAAGAAGGCTCCATAGTAGGGGGCAGTGATAAAAAACTACTATAAACAGCTTATTAGAAAACTGGTGGATGCACTCTTCCCACATCATTTAGTATTTTATAATTATTTTTAAAATTCCTTTTACCTAGTGGCTGTAAGCATGGAGTAAAGGAGGACTACACAGATGTATGTGATAACCATTCTGGCTAAAAAAATTTTTAATCTATCAATTTTCCTATTACTTTCTGCTTTTCAGAATCCTTTTTACTCCATCACACTTATAAGTCTTGAACTTTTTTTCGTTCATTCTTTCTTTCTTTCTTTCTTTCTCTTCCTTTCTTTCTCGTTAAATATTTAAAATATTCATAGGTGGAGGCTGCTCTCTCTGACAGCTTTGGCAATTGGCTGGTGCTAGAGGCAGCGCATTCACATGCTCTTTTGTTGCACTTAAAACTGATTTTTTTCTAGTGTTTGGCTACTGTCATTCTGTCATTCTGACATTCTGTCTGGACCAAGCTGACTTACTAGATCCAGAAAATGTCTGCTGACAACTCTGGGGAAGTTAGTTGGCAGAAAGTGGAGAAGGGGTTGCTTTCCCTTGCTACATGGAGAAGACACCAGCTGCTATGCACAGACCACACCTGACGCATCTTCATCTGTTCCAAAAATTTCAGGTACCATAGCATTTAATGCTCACCCAAATCCTGTCTGTAACATGCATATCTTTGACTCTAAGGACTCAAATTATTAAGTCTAACTTAAAGCTCTTGCCTGCTGTGTTTTATTTCGATGAAGTTTTGGTGAAGATGTATTTTGATGAAGTTGCCAGAATACACATCTGGGGAGGAAGCTTTCTACCCTATAACTCAGCAAAGGTGAGTTAAGAGTATTGTGCACAGCTACACAGCTGCTTTTCTTCTTTTGGTTTGATGAGCAATCTGATTAAATTCATCTTTTCATCGAGAAATACAGAATGATAGAATCATTAAGGTTGGAAAATACTTTCAAGATCATCAAGTCCTACCTTCAGCTGAATACCATGACCACTAAACCACAGGGCAAAGTGCCACATCCCCTCCTTTTTTGAATACTTCCAGGGATGGTGATTCCATCACTTCCATGGGTAGCCTGTTCTAATGCTTGAACACCCTTTCAGTGAAGGTATTTTTCCTTATATCCAACCTGAAGTTCCCCTGGTGCAACTTGAGGCCATTCCCCTTTCCTCTCACTAGTTTCCTGGGAGAAGAGGCTGTATGTCACCTGACTAAAACCTTTGGCCAATGGGTGCAGTCCAGTCCAACAGGAAGAAGAAGGAATTTATGGAAGTTTCCCTTGAGTCCCAGCTTGAGTACATGCAATACGTCACAGAAACATATCTTAGCAAAAAACTGCAAGCCAAACATTACTATCCTTTACATATGAAAAGTTAATCCATGATAGCATCAGGAACCTTCTTCCATAATTTGGAGAGCACATAAAGCATCTTTTACATTTTTTTTTAAATATAACAGTTTTATTCAGCCTTTGACCACTCAAAAAGAAAAAAGAAAGGCATTTCTATAAAAATACGTGTTTAGATTTCTGGATGATTTTTATCAAGTGAATTTAAAAGAGCCATGATAATTTACACCACCCCAAGAATCCGGCTTCCCTGAAGTCAAATTTGACAGTCAGGTGTTATGGTCATCTCATCCTAGAATTTTGCAGGCTGAAAGAGAGCTCTGAGTCCAGGCACTAACCTGGTACTGTCACATTCACCACTAAAACACTTCCCCAAGTGCCACATCCACATTTTGAATACTTCTAAGGATGGAGATTCCACCACTTGCCTGGGCTTCTTGGGCAACATATTCTGCGTGACATAGAAGGTTTGCCAACACAGAACCAACTGTGAGAAGTACAGACAAGAAATAGGGAGGAAGAGAGAAGCAGATGAAGGAAAGAGAGAGAGGAAGAGAAGAAGGGAGGAAAGGAACAAAAAGGAGACAACCTTTATTGGTATCCCACAGAAAATGACTGAAATATCTATTGAAGTGTTTAAATATTGAAATTGATTGTGCTATACTAAAAATTCCAAAGACCTAGTAGAGGAAGTGTTAATGCTTTATGTATCCCCAGTTTTCTATCTCTACAGAAAGTTTCAGTTTCCTACTTAATATTTCCAAAATTGGTGTGAGGTCTCACATTTTTGGGGCTAAAGTTTAACACTTTGGTTTTAGCCTGAATTTATAATAAAATAACAGTACAGTTACCAAGTTTTATAATGCATTATAGAGCAAAAGGGTGAGTGCAAATTACAGTATTTTACAATCAAATAAATGACACAGGGAACCCTGAGATTTTTTTACGTGATATAAAAATAACCAAGTGAAAATAAAAAGGCCTTTTATTGCCATGATCCTGATAAAATTCCGTCTCTTATTTTACACCTGTTTTATTTTCTTCTTTATCTTCCCTAACTCTTTTTTTTTTTTAAATCTGGGAACACATACTTTCTATTAAGACATATTGCTGGCAAATGCATTGATCACCTGAATCGTGAAAAGCATCAAGAAGCCAGGAATTTCAGATTTGGTTTTGCACCTGTTGTTTTTGCAGCCAACGTTCCATCTGGGACTAATGCTATTATTTTGTCTCCTGAAGCTGGGTTACACTGACATAATTTCAGAACCTGGAGGAAGGTGGCTTTACGTAGTCCTGGTTTCTGAAGTAACAAAATCATCATCTGCATTAGGAAGATTTTCAGTACATTAGTCAAGAACAAAACAAGCATGGCCAGTGTAAATTATGGTCCACAGGATGGTTTTCTAAGAAATCAGATATTAATTTCTCAAGGAATATCCTTATCTCTTTAGATTTGACTGGCCATCCACATTTTGGATGACGAAAGTTGACTGAGATAAATCTCATTCAAAATTTTTATTTTCACTAACGCAAAACCTCAGATATGAGTTATCAGACGTAGGATTGCTGAATTTAACTCAACTTCCTTTGTATAAAATATCTGAAAATCTTTCAGAATTCTAGTAGCAAACATTGAATTTTTCTGAATACAGTCCTGTTCCCTAAATATTAGACATGTCTGAATTATTATTATTAGTAGTAGTAGTAGTAGAAGTAGTAGTAGTATCTGAGAGATCAGGAAAATTCTAAAATAGATGAATAAACTTAATTTATCATGCTCTTTGCAAAGAAAGAAAACCAAGATCCTGGTGCTTTTAATCATCATGGGAAATGTGTCATTACTGCAAGAGTTAAAGAAATCAGCAGAAATTCTTATGGAGCAATACAGAGCTATGTGGTAGAACAGGAAATCAGAATTTTTTTTTTTTTTAATTTAAAACAGAAACCTAAAAACTGAAAACCTGTGATATCTGAACAACAAAAACTTCACAGCAAATCATGGAGAAGTCAGAGCCAGCATCTCCCAGTAGTAATGCTCCAGCACAAAATCAATTTGTCCTATTTGCAAGGGTTCACCCTCTCATGGTGTTTAGGAGCTTGCTGTTTTTCTCATCCGCCAGGAACGCACAATGAGTTACAGGTAAGCTGCTTTGGGTCGCCTCTTTTGCAGTGCCAAGTACCCTCGGTGCTGTTTTATAACGAGCAGAGCCTGACTAGAATACAAATGTGGTGTTTTTCGTGCTCTCCGTGCAGTCTGGAAAACAACAGCGTGGTCCCCAAGCAGATTGGCAGACAAATGGCGCCAGAGCACTCTCTTGGCAATGTGTGTCTCTGCTAGGGCCCAAAACTCTTTGAGCAATTTCAGCTGTCAGATTGCAGCAGATGAGCCAACCATTACCCTGCTCAGCCCCACGGGCCTGATTAGCACCTGCACTGTCACTCTTCTACCTGCAAGGAGGTAACAAACCTGTTCAACAGCTGCAGAGGTAAAAGTAGACCCGGTGGTGTATCTCAGCATCCTGCTCTTTCAGAGAGCAGCACTTAGACAGCACAGCACAAATCTAATTGAACTGCTTAATGCTCCTGTCTTTGCCAGTGACTTTCTGGTGTCTACAAGAATTTCCAAGGTGCTTCTTCCCCACAGGATTCAGTGACACAGGACAGGTTCTTCACTTAATTCTGAATGGGTTTGGAGTCATGTGACATGTACCTGACTTATGAGCAGTACCAGGTTAAATCAGGCAAGACAAATTAACACATGCCATGTTATGAAGATAGGGCATATACCTTCTGAAAAAGAGATTAATGTCTGTTCATGGTAATACAATGAACTCTGTAGACAAAGGAATCCAATTTCTTACAGCAAAATATTTTTGTAAGAAACTAAGGAGTTTCATGGTTACAGCTATACTGAAAATAAGAAACCCCACAGGAGAACTGTTACTGTGGCATCTTTTTTGGTTAGAGCTCATATCTCTTCACTGAACGAAGACAGAATTCAATTTATCATACTAAATTAGCTGCTTGAGAAAAATAATGAAATCTTGGCATAGATTTTAATATAGTCCAAACAAATTATGACACTGAGCACAACCGTCACAATTACCTATACTATAACGATTAGGTTGTATTGGCTGGTTTGACTTCTCTTAATAAAACATCTCTTAATAATTGACTTCTCTTAATAAAACAGTTCATATATTTATTAAAAAACTCTGCTCATGAAAATGATTTACTGACACATTGGTAAAAGAATTTACAAAACATATTAAAGGTTTATAATCCTTACAAAATATTGTTAAAGGACCAAATAATCCACAAAAAAAAAACCAAACAGCCTTCTTGGAGAATAGAGGGTTTTTTTGTTTGATTCATAGGAAGAAAAAAAATACATAAATAAAAAAAAAATTGGGATTGTTTGTTTGTTTGGGGTTTTTTGGTGCCAGTTTCCTAAAAATGACCATTATTTTATTTCATTTGCAGTAATTTTAATATTGCTATTATACTAATTTCTGAAATAGATAATTCATTTTCCTTTCATGTCAGAGAGAATTGTTCTTCATGTTACTCTGAAAAGCAGGAATAGCATAGGAAGTGTAAGTATTTTGTTTGCTTGTGTACTGCAGTCCTCTATAATTTAATATGGGATGTACGATCTTTGGGCTCACACTAACACATAAATGACTGATCAGAAACTGTGGATCCTATAAATGTTGAATTTAGAAAGAAATGGTTATATGACTTTCAGGTGAATAAGACTACTTTCACAAAGAGCTAGCCTTTCACAATGTAAATGTTTTTAAGAGAGGCAGATATAATTCACTCTCATCTATGATTTTTTTAATACTGCAAAACATAAGTCTCATTGTCTCTGTAAACTTATAAGCTGATGTGACTCTGTTACTCTCAAGTCTTCCCTAATCTACCCAATGTGATATCAAGTCATCCATGTTTATTTTTATAGCATATTGGAAAACTATGCGTAGGTTTTTGTGTTGTAATTCTGACACTATACAGAATAGTTTCGGAAATAAAGTGTAAGGTTGTAGTGCACTATGAAAATCTCGCTAATGGTCTTTCTTATAGTTGTAAACTTAAATTGGCAAAGAATACTAATAGAAGTTTGCATATAGCAAATGACATTTTTCCTATTACTTAGTAAATTGCACATGGTGTCTGAAACCAGCCATAAGCAAAACACACTTTAATTGTCAATTTAAGTGATATGGTTTCTAAGACTCAATGAAGACCCTTCTAATAGGATTCATAACTGCACAGACATGCTTTCTTATTCGAGATGAAATTGCCTGTGAACTGTTCTACTCCAAATAAAAGGTTTTTATTTAAGTGACTTGGTTACTTGAACAATGGTGGAACAATTGGGAAGTCAAGAAAAGTTATCTTCTAATGTGTATTAGAATTTTCTTTACAAGGAATTTCTATAGCAGTCACATGCCCGGTTTCAAATTGTGATTTTGTTCTTCACCATCTCATGGTGATATATAGAAACTGCAGTCTTTGCCATATCTAGCATTTTTTTAATAAAGTTTATCATAAGATCTATTGATATTGAAGACATTCTTCTACACTCAGACTTTACACCCAATCCTTTGTAATTAGCACAAAATTCAGTGTATGCATTTGAGTGTATAGATTTTTGAGTAATTATGTATATTTTGAGTATAGAATCACAGAATCATAGACTGCTTTAGTTTTGAAAAGACTTCTAAAATCATCAAGTCAACCCATTAACCTAGCACTGCCAAGCCCACCACTAAACCATGTCCCTAAGTGCCACATCTATATGTCTTTCAAATATCTCCAGGTATGGTCACTCAACCACTTCCCTGGGCAGCCTGTTTCGGTGCTTGACAAACCTTTCCATGAAGAAATTTTCTCCTAATATCTCATCTAAACCTCCTCTGGTGCAACTTGAGGCCATTTTCTCTTGTCCTGTTACTTGGGAAAAAAGTCCAATTCTGAAGTTCCTGACCACCAGGGACCTCAAGGAAAAGCCTGTTGGCACTGTCTGGTCTCAACAAGGGAACATCTGAAAGCTGCTTACTGGCTAGTGACAGAAAAAACAAGAAAATAATGATGCACAAACTTTTTAAGAAAGCCAAGAGAATTGATAACATGACACTTCTCTGCAATAAAATTATTTAAACGTGAACAATATTTTGAAACCCAGACAATAATAATAGCACTAATAACTCCAAACAGCCAAAGCAATGAACTACAGTGAAACACATCATGTGGTGCTTCTAAAAAATACATCACACCTTTTTCTTAAATACACAATAGTTCTACAGCACTAAATGAATGCAATCCCTTTCTCGGAAAGCCTTTTTGTGATCTACTCCCACCACACAGCTTTGCACAAAATTAATAAAAATTTCCCTGAATTAATTTCACATGAGAATACAGAGTTCAGGCATCTTGCTAACAGTTTTTAATTAGCCTCCTTGATCTCCCAGATCTCTCTTAGAATTCTAGATTCTAAGTCTCAATATGTGAAGCACTAAGAGAAGATCTTACGTTGAATAGACAAAGACACAGAAACAAGACTCTTCAGAGTGGTTTTAAGGGGCATTAATATAACTAAAAATCAAGTTCTTCAGAGTAAAGATATTTACAGTAATATGGTATAAACAGACAAACAAATACAGAGATCTTCCAGCATGGAGTATTAGAATTCATTGTATGCAGTTCATTTACAGTGTGCTGGAAGGAAAAGGAAAACACATGGTTCTCCAAGGACCTCTCAGAAATTGCATTAATATTTCAGGCTAGGTTTTTGCAGTTTGTTTTCTTTTTTTAATCCTGAACTGACTGGAATTATTTTATTATTTTTATTATTTATCTCAGACATGGAGTCTGAGATCACAAAAGACCTGAGAAAGAGGAAGAGAAAAGAATAGGTACTCTGTTAATAGCTCCAGATATGTATTGGTCTTTTAGAAATCAAGTCAGATTGCCAGTCTGGGAGAAACTGGGTGTCAAAGACAACTAGGTAAAAGATCACATGCACATTCAGCAGATATTTGAATGACTCTTTGCAGCAGATTTAGCTGTTAGAGAATGCCAATGCTTTCCACCTGACCCAAGTGTAACAAACTCTACACATCTTTCTCAGGTTTGGGATTTACCATGAGGAATTTTTTAGTTTCAGGCGAGGTGGCAATATAGATAGAGACCATATCATGCTCTGTTACTTCAGCCATACTTCCTGACCAACTTGTAGCTATACTTGGAATAGAAACTCAGACAGGTCTTTCCATGAAGCAGGAAATACTGGATTTCCTACAGTTACCACTATCAGACATAACAATTTCAAGATATACAGTATCTAGTGAGTGTGTCACTGACTTATTACTGTTTAAAGGATTGAGTTTACAGCATTAAAAATACAAAGAGTAATAAAATACCTTTTGAGGTTGATTAAATACCTCAGCAGAATAGATGTTCGTTCCCTTGAGAATTGGTACAAAGAGAGCAAGACTAGATGAAAGGAAACAAAGGATTTAATCAACCTTATTTCAGGATAGGAACTAATTTCCTACAGGGACAAATCCCTTTCATATTATCTGCACATTCCCTTTGTGTAGGAACTTTTCATATCATTCATATAATCTTTTTAATCTGTGAACAGTCACTGTCATAAAGAACCAGAGTGAAAATAAATCTCTGAGTTTTGAAGGTTCGTCTTTCTGTCTTCTCTTCTAATTCATGTCCATATACTTTGATTTAGCAATTCTGAAGAAATTTATTAAGAAACTGTAGCATTTTGAAGAATTTGAAAATCAGTTTAAGGATATTTTTTCTAGGGAGATAAAAGAGCCTTAGAAGAACCAAGAAAACCTTTCAAAATTTAACATTTTGGGAAAAAAATTACCTCTAAACTCCAAAACACCATACATTTTAGACTGGCTGGGAGAGGTTGAATGGGGAGACACTTGTGGTTTTGCCTACGCTTAATGCTGGCAGATGTTTCGAACAGATGAGGAAGGGAAAAGAAGATGCAAAATTTAATTGTTCAGCCAAAGTAACGCAGAATTTAGAAAGAGTGAGTTGAACTCTCAGTTTTCTTGAAATCTCTCAGATGTTATCACTAGATGTAATCCTGCTGTAAATCAAACTGGTAGAGTAATGTCATCTCTGGCTTGTGGTTTCCTAGGAAGCTGTGCCCCAAAATGGCTGAAAGTACAGTTGTCCCTGCCATTTTGTAACTACATTTGTAATTACACTTGCAAAACTGAGCTTTGGTACTGGGTATTGACTTTGAATATAGCACACAAACTGCAGAGTGTGCAGCACATCACACAGAGGCAAAGCACAGAGTATCTCACACACGCTCCGCTGGTTCTCAATTAAAAAGATTCCAACCCAATTCAGTGTGGCTGTTTTAATCTCCAAGGCTGAGGTACCAAGAATTCACTCCTTCTATTGTGAACCATCTAGACAGATGGAAGACAGGGCACAACTCTGAATCAGAAAAGGCTTAGTGGTGGAATACAGAGTGAGCAAAGCCTTATCGCAGGAAAACAGAGTCAGCCTTGGCCTGGCAATCTTTGGAGCAGAACATTCCTCCTCCTCCACTTGAACAAATTATGCCACAATAATGAAGACTAGCTGCGTGACAAGGGAAGGCACATAATGGAGAGTGAGAGGAAAAGCAACTGGAAAAGAATGACTGAATTGAATAAAAGCACAATACGGTTCCTTTCTGGCAAAGTCTGTGCCGTTCTTCATTTTGTTTTGGTAGTTTAGTAACGTGGTGATGAAGGAGATCTTAAAGAAACCCAGGTTATCTGAACACCATAATTCATAGATAGAGAAAAAATATCTCAGTTGAGCAAGAATTTTTTTATTTCTTATTCTTCAAATGTAAGAGATTTTCAGTGCTTCACTGATTTTATGGAATTTTTGTCCTGAAGATTACAAAATTTCATATTCCCATTATCTAGTGAAATTAAGGTAGGTTTATGATTGCCCAAATAAATAAATAAAAATATATTACTTTGAATCTTAAGATATTATTGAAACAAAGCAGCAAACTGTAGCAATGTACTGAATATAATCATACTACTAAATTATATCTTGAATTATTGATGCACTATTGACCCACACAGAGTATCTCTAACAACCCATTCCTAGCATCTACACTTACAAGTTTATACACCATACCATCGTATTAGCAGAAGGGTAGACAAAATGATAAATTCAGTCTTTTTCTCAATCTATCTTTTGTTAAAATCCATTAGATCATTTTACCATGTACAAACTTAAACCTAGAAGTTATTCAACATTAGTTTCACCAAGTTACAGCACATCGGAGGGTTTATTAGGCCATCATCAACTTTAAAAAATTGATTTTTGACAATCTATCTGAATTAAGAAAAATAATTGTTTTGGTTTTGACTACAAGAGCAATAAGATTAGTGAAATGAACACAGCTAACCAACTGTGATGATTAGGTTTTTAGAATAAAAAATACTGAAATGAATTTGAAAAATACTTCTTTTATGTTTTAGTTGGTTTTGCCACGCTACCAAAGATCTAAATTTTGTTTAATTTTTCTGGCATATAAACAAAACAGAATCAAAATAACTGCTTCATTAGTATCTCCTCATCAGATCATGATCCAAGCTTGCAGGATCATTTTTCCAATTGGGAAAAACAGAAGAAAATCAAGCATTTGCTAAGGGAAAATACCAACCTTGTAATATTCCAATGTTAAAACCTGCTTTTGATTATAAATTAACAAGATTACTCTGGACTCAGTGAAGAATAATAAACATGATCTCACTGAAAAAGTACTGTGCAAATAACTTGCAGACACCAAAGCACTACAATTAATCTACAGCTCTGAAGACATTTCTGAAGAATGTGCTTTCATATCTCTGCAAATCTCCTTTATTTTTGCATATATGTACATACATACATAAATACATATGTATGTGTCTAGCTTACTTAATATGTCTACCTGTTTTTGAAAACTTTTATTGTGGTATTTATTCATATATCAGTTGTTATGCTAATTCAATATGTTAACACACTAGGAAGATCAATATTCTGCATTGTAATTTGGATAGCAATAGTGAATCTGTGTGAGTGGTCTTTTGGACACTCCACAAGAGCCTGATCAGTTTTATTTCTCATATTCCCTGGTGGGCTTGAAGTTAAATGGGTGAAATTCAGGACAATTTATTCAGAGGTTGCTGAGCTTTTGAGGTCCACAGTTATGACACAGTGTATTAGAGCATGAGCAAAGATTATGGGCATTGTCTACCCTTTCAGAAAAGCCACAATTTCTCATGGCTAATACCAAAAATAAAGTGAAACATCAAACTTGTATGACAATTTTCAACTTTTTGGTCTACTTGATGAAAAATGGATTAAAATATATTGCCAGGGACAAAACAGCTTATAGAAAGAAATTGGCCTTCCTAGCCACTGTGAGTCCAAGAAGTTTATTGCCTGTGTCTCCTGCACTAAACTATACACTGTTGTTCTAGTCACTGAGGGAGACAGACAAAGTACACAGATTAAATATTTCTATACAAATAGCAAAACCTATCATCGTCTCAAAGCTCATCTTCCATATATGCTGTGTTGTTAGTCACAAGCCTAAATCCCTGTTTCTCCTCCAGCTGCAGATTTTCCTCTTGGAGCTATTATCCACAGTGTCAGGAAAAGCACCCCTCACCTCAAAAAGCATAAGGCAGAAAAGCTGTCTAATGTAACATAAATCTCTGTAAAATACTTCACTCACGTGAGTGCATGCACAAACACACACAGAGGGTTTGACCAAACTGTGTGTAGTGCATTGCTTCAAGACCAAACAGATGTCTGTATAACATCTCTTCTTTTTTGATCCTCAGGGCTGCCTGAGCACTGCATAATTCCCTCTGAAGTAAAGTCCCTTTCTTACACTCAAGAACACATTAGTTGTTCTACTTTCCAATAAGAATCCATATAAACAGATAGAGATGGTGGTGATAGGATTGGGAAAATACTCAATTGACTTATTTTAGCAGTTTCAAGTCTTCTGCAGCGTGATACAATTTAACCTGGCGTTATTATAAGAACTGATTTAATCTGAGACCAATTCTGGTTTGTTGAGCAGCACAGAAATAGGAACTAATTATTTGTACATTTTCATGAGCGTTAGTACAGTAAAGCTAGCATTTTTCCCAGTCTCCCTTGCAGATAACTGCAAAAAATTTTCACTTCCATTTTGAGAGTGAAGCAAACAACTGAAACATATAAATTAGAGTTTGAAACAGATAAATGACAATTGCACTTGGTATAAAGAAAATAAACCAGTAAACCAATAACATATTGTGAGCTGTCCAAGACGTTTCCAAAGAAGGGTGTCTTGAAGTTAAATTACTTGAGTGACCTTCTATAGTAGTGTTCCATGCAACATAAATTAGAAGAAATCACTTTGATATAAAGAAGAATGATGTGATATATTTCAACTAGAAAAAATATTTATAAAAAAAGTCATCTGGAAAAATGTCTTCTATATGTTTTCTTACAAATAATGTAGAAATTTTGCATCATGAAGACAAACAATGACCTACACTCTCAGGCAGAGTTTTCAGAGCTATGACCTCTGTCAAACTCTACATTTTAAAATAAGAAATTGATTTTCATTTGGAAATGAAGAGTGTTCATTCACCTGCGTTTAAGCAATGTGACAAAATCAGAAAACTCAGAATGTTCTCCTGGGTTTTAAAGTAAATAGTCTGTTTTATAGCTTTTGAGGCTATCCACAGAAACTTATTCCCATAACTGTCATAATTTTAAACATATTTATATAGTGTGGGAGTGGGAGTGTTTTCCAAGTTATTCACTACTATACTAATTTGTCTAGCTTTCATCACATTTTCCTGATATATTTTTAGAAGTTAAAATCTTGACAGCAGAACTGAACAAAAAGGAAGGGCTTCAGAAATCCTGGATAGCAGAAATGGAATTCAAATAACTGAACATTTATTGCTGACTGTTGAAATCAAGAGAATTTGAAACCCATATCCAAATATAAACAGATCCTGCCTAAGCTATTATTCTGATGAGGAATGTGGAGGGAAAATAATTATTTTACAATGCCTTTTTTGTTGTTGTAAAATTCTTTACTAGGAAGAGGCTGATTTTATGTTAGGATTGTAAATATCATAGCAGAGACCTTTAAAAGAAGGTCCATTCCTATCCATCTGTATAATTATTGTTCCAGGCATAGAAAAATGAATAATCCCAAATGTTCCATGCAATTCTAAATCAGAGAAAAGAATTCAGTCTTATATATAGAATAAATAACAGGTGACATCAGGGCTGGAAGCTAATAAAACAGAGAAGTCCAACAGTGAATTTCTTGGTTTTTTTAATCAAATTAGTTGACTAGCTACCTTTAGCTATCTCACCTTAAAATTTGACAAGACACAAAGACAAGGCAGTCTTTTCCTTGATGTTGCTAGTCCAGATCAATTTTGTTCTTTCCATATAGATTTAACTTTAGTGAGCAAAAATTGCCCGTCTCCAAAAATATTCTTCAGCGTAGTGTGTGTTTCAAGCCAAAAACAACTTTCCCCCAAAAGACACCCATCTAGTCTAAAGATGAGGAAAGGTACAGGTTACAGCACAAGAGGTTATTACTGCTGCGACTGTGGCTATTTCTCTGTGTGGTTCAGATTTGAAGCTATGAAGGCAGATGCTGGATGCCCTGTTTTCATGCAAATGTCCCCAGTGATAACAGGCTGGGCATCTGATCCTTGGCCAATGCACAAATCCCCCCTGCTCTTCTATCATGATGACATCTGAAGCACCCAGCAGAGGAAAAGAGAATGTGTCTTGTAAACAAATTACTTCTTCACTTATTACTTGGGGAACCAAAAAAAAAAAAAGGTACTGCATGAGCGAGAGAAATATTGGGTAGTATTTTGGGGCCATCTGTGACTGTTGAGCAAGACTTGCTGATGCTGAGTGAGACATGGAGAAAGAGCTCACTTCTTCCCCTAGAGTTACTTGCCTCGTGCTGGTTTTACTCTTCTATAAATACAATACTGGGGCAGAGGGGGAACAGGATATTGAATACAACTTGAATCCTGACTTGCCAAGAGGGTAGTGATACCTTTTTCTTGGGAACAGTCCCAATTAGGGGAATGATGAGACACAATCATTGGTGCTCCGTGCTCTGGTTGGATGGTGTTTCATGGAGCTCCCCTTGCCAGGGATAGCATTGGTATCTCAGAGGTTATTAGGGGGCATTTAAACTTCGTCAAACTGGGCATAGGTGGAGGGTAAGCACTACATCAGCCTGAACACACAAAAATACACCTCATAATCCTGAGCAGATTGTCTGTACAGAAACAGTCTGTGGGTAGGCAAAAGCACATTCAATCAACCTTTTTGGTTCAGGCCCTGATTTAGTTTCCAACATGCACATCCAAATGCTGCTATTTCACACAAACCATCTCTGCTTTTAAATTGTTGATTCTTTCAGGTTGAGATTTATACTCATATTTCAGAGTCATGTCAGCCCCTGTGTGCTGTCCATAAGGTGGCTTTGAAACATATACATGTGTACCTAATCTCCAAAAAAGAAAAAAATCTTTACAGTGTTCCCAAACTGTCTATGAGAGCAATACAAGCATTTTAAGTGCTACTAAAACTCACGTGGACATGGGTCAAGCCATGTGAATTACTTCATTGCTTTGTGCATTTTGCTAAAGGACAGGTTTACAACAGTAAAAGATATATTCCAAAAGATTAAGTCATGCAAACATTGATTTTTGGATGGGAGATTTCTCCTGCCTTGGCCCTGCATGTGACAGCTCCACTTTTGTGAAAAGTCAAAAACATTATGAAACAACATCCAATATGAGATATTTTCTGACACATAGGCAGGAAGAACTCTGTCCTTGTAGTCAAAGAAGCTTACGATGTTCCAACACCCATTTATCATACCATTAACTTTGTACCCAATTTTGTAAAAAGAAGGAAGGCTTTTGAGGGGAACTCACTGCTAAATTAAAGCTCAAATGGCTGTCCATTGTTCCTTTGCCACAGTACACAGGTTCCTGGTGACATTCAGCTAATGAATTTTCTTGATGATTAACTACCCATTCTATGGGATCATTGTAATAGAAACTTATTAGCTCCTGTTACAAGTGAGGTGGATGTGTCATTACTACAAGTGAGCTGGGTTTGATTTTTTTCTTCTTCTTCCTCCTCCTCCTTTTCCTTTTACAAAGTCAACACAAAACCTGGGGAAATATAATCAAAATTCAACAATGTGCTGAAAAGAAAATGCTGCTCTCCTGAGCAATAAAATGTATTTAGGTGCAGCTTTTTCATTAACTGTTGAATTAGAAGAAAAGTAAAATGCAGACAGGGATATAAACTAGCTCCTATTTGAAGTTTTATATTTATGTTCATTTTAATTAAAATTATACAGAGCATGATCCAGAAATAAGCAAAAAAAAAAAAAAGGCCATGTAGACATTGTAGAAGTATTTCTCTGAGAACAGGTCTTATGATTAACTGTAGATATTCTCTTTGTTTTCTATTGCCCTTTTTCATTGCAGTTCACATTCTGAGAGTGCTCTGCTGTTGCTTAAACTGCACTGACATCTTGTGGCACCAAAACAGAAGAATCCTAAAAATTAAATTTTAAATCTTAAATCTTCATAAAATATGAGGTACATTGTTTACCTTCATGCAAGTGACGCTGTCTTTAACTCCAAAATTGGTTAGTGTTTCCTTGCTTGCAATCAGAACTGGGGTCAATCTGCCACAATCTACCTAAAATTTTGAGATGCTGTGACAGAATTATATAATGGTTTGGTTTGGAAGTGACCTTAAAGATCATCCAGAATAACATTTTTTCCTGTAAAGCTGAATGTGTGAAATCTGTTGACTAAAAATCCTGTGTCTGTGGGCATGTACACTCATATCCTCTCTCAGACATGCACCAAGAGACAAACCACTAATCTCTGAGCTGGTGTTTTATCACCTTGGCAACAGCAAAGTGTTCAGAAAAACTTCAGATCATTATATCCCTGAGAATGAAGACAAGATACAGGCAATCATCAGCTGAATAAAAATCTCCTAGTGGAAGTCCATGTACAGTATAGAGAATTCAACAGCGAACTAGGCTCCAGTTAATTCCAAAGGAATATGTTTTTGGTCTTATCAGAAGGTGAGGAAATAATTTGTGATGCTCTATTGGAGGCAAAGTGAAAAGCAAACTACTGCTGTGTATAAAGAAGGTTTCATGGGGAGGTAGCCGCAGCTCTTATTTGTCTGTCATTGTATTATTCCCCCACTGAATGCTCCTAAATCCTTTGAGTATTATCAGAGGTTTTATGCTCGTATCAAAGGAAACCACATGTCCCTAGGAAAACACAAGAAAACAGGTGCACACTCATACTCTTAAGATGAAGCAGTCTCCATCACACTCCTGTTTGTATTATTCATTGCTGCTGCAGTATCTGAAAATGCCTTGTGAAATTTGTATTTAGCTCACAAGACCCTGTAGAGATTGAGAAATATTATTATATTCATTTTACAAATGGAGAATTGAATCAGAGGGAGATCAAGTTGGTTGTCTAACCGGAGAGGAAAAGGATGTGAAGTGAGGAATTTATATGAAAGCATCAAACGAAAGTGAGGGAGGCAGTCTCTGAATTAGCTGGCACATTGTTGTCCAGTTCATTTGTTTTGTCCCATTTTTTCTTCACATAATCTGTCTAATATATCTGATCAGAGAATTGCAGAACAATGGAACGGTTTTGGTTGGAAGGAAGCTTAAATCTAAGCTGGTCCCAATCTTCCTGACATGGGCAGGGATTCCTTCCACTACTCCAGGCTGTTCAATGAGTTGTCCAACCTGGTCTTGAACACTTCCAGAAATGAGGAGGTGTTCAAGTATCACATTCTGTGGTGTTTGCACAGATGATGAAAAATGGAATCTAAAGGAATTCCTGCTGGGAGACTAAGGAGGAAAAAAATGGAATACAGACTGACCACAGTAAACCAAAAACGACTAATTTCTGAAAGCACTTGGGTTTGGGAAAAGAGATTTTCTTAAACACATTTTCTGACTTTTAGTTACAGTTCTGCTTGCATAAACTGTATTTGAACTTCTGTGTGAGGTTTCTATAAGTGTTTCAGAAAACTTGCCTTAATTCCATTTGTGCTTGCAGAAACACAATAAAAATTACTAATAGACTTCATCAATACGGACAACTGAAATTTCCCCAGCCACATCCATGAAGTCAAATATTGATTATTTGTGCATGGGGCCTTTTCCTAATCTGAATGAACAATATACCTATAATGCTATTGAAAGGAACTCTAGAGAAGTCCAGCTAATTCCTTGATTTTTGTTATGCTCAGTTTTTAGGTTTAATTGTGGTTTTTTTCTTCCATATTCCAGGCAGTGCTGGCAGTAAAGACATGCTTGATGGAACCTGTGGTACTTAATGCAGGGTGAGCAATTTTTTAACACAGCTCACCCAAGCAGTAGATAAAATGTATCTATTATTCCATAAAATATGGCATCTTTGGAATATGTCTTATAAACAAGACATTCTATTAAATAAAAATTCTCTACTCAGGCTACTCAGGTTTCCTTTCCCAAGAATTAAATAAGTATAATTCTAAAAAGAATCTGAGCAATATTGCAACAATGAAATAACCAAGGAATAATCCTCATATACTGGTGTGTTGATTTCCAGAAATCTGACACTCCAAGAATCTTCTCACAAGAATCTATTGTATTACTGTTTTATTTCTCGTCTAATATTTTCATTCCTTTCTGCCATGAAATGTTGTTTATTTTGCTCCACAGTTTCTTGCTTCCCATATCTTCTGCTTAAAAACCTAATAATTAGGAACAATGAGATAAAGCTGCACTACACATTCTGCTTTAACAGACTTAACTATGGAAAAATGCAAATTTAAGTTGATAAAGGAAAAACTTTACTACTTACAGAAGAGCTTTGACCACTCCCATATGACCTTGACAAATGCTAAATCCTGTATGTGGGAGAGGTGAAAATCCCTCATTCCCTAATACTAGTGTTTGAGGATCGACTATGTAATAATTCTGCGGAAAATCTTGGGGCTTGAGCCAGCAAAGAAGAGCAGCAGCATCCTGGGTTTCAAGAGCAGGAGGAAATCCGGAAGATCCAGGGAAGGAATTATCCCCCTGGAATTTGTACTTGTGACACCACACGTAGACATTGTGTCCACTTTTTGGCAAAGGTTCATTTTTTCACTAATGGCATATTTTCATAAATGACATGGTCCAATATTTATCCCAAGGAATAATAAAAATCAGAGAGAATTCATTCATTTTGGACCTTACTTATCACTTTTTTGCAGAAATACTGATGTAACCAGGCTACAAAAATAGGGGCAGTAAACTAACTACAAAGATATTAATGCAGAAGAATTTTCATGAGACAGTGATTTATTTAGAGATTTCTAACTAAAAGGATCCTTTTTGCAAGAAAAGATGCCAAATACCCAGGGGGAAGTTTGATTTTGCATTGCAAAGCAACCTCAACTAACCTACTTAAGTTCATGTTGGGTCTTGGAAGCCAGCATTCTTCAATGTGTTTGATGTGGGTTCTTGGGAATAAATGAAAATCTGTGTTGAGGGGAAGCCTTATCTGTTTTAGACTTCTACTGGGATCTGAAATCAGTGGGATATTTTTTAATCCTTCTTATTTTCATGCTGAGTAAACTTTTTACACATTTCTGAGTTTCACTACAAATATTTTTAGAGTGTACTTATTTCCCGTTACGTTGGGTAATTATTAGAGGTACCACTGCTCTGCACAGACTGGCTTTGCCTTTGTGCTAATTCAACATAAGCCTACATTTGCACCACTGCTGCTCACAGCAAGTCAGCTCCTCAGGATTATTTAAAGTGCCTTCAGCTGAGCATGCCTGAAAATCCACAAAAATAGTACATTCCATTTCAAAGGAAGAGATGAAATAAGGTTGTTAAATACACAATACGATGGTATGTGATATTTGCCATGTACCTTTGCTCTATTTTAACAGCATTAGGGGCATGAATGTTTCTGTTTGCTGTTACTAAAGAGCTTTAAGTGCTGTTGTAAGGACGTTTTTTAAGAAACGTAAATAAAGCCAAGATAAGGTCATGACAAGCTGAAAGAACATGCGTTACGCTCTTAATTTACTCCAGTTAATACAATACAACATTTCACATTTACAGTTAAAATATCAGGGAAATCTAATTTGTTTATATGAAAATTTTGGTGGGGGGTACAAATATAAGTGGTTTTTAGAGGCATAGTTCTAATATTTTTCACACTTTTTCCCCCAATATTGGTTTTATTTTCATTCCACGCGGTCAGAAACTGATTTACTTCAGAATGAAGGCCACAGGCACTGGAATTTGTGTTTTAGTGATGGCCTCAAAAACAGAGATTTAGATATCCTGAGGAAACATTTCAAACAGTTACAGCAATGTGACCATGGAGAGATCATGTAGAAAAAAACCTTCCCAAAAGTTTTAATTTTACCAGTTTGCTACAGTACAGCCTGGCACACTACTCCCAGTTGGTTCTATGGAAGTCTCCTTCAGCACATTTGAATAAATCATGCAGAGTTTTATGGCTGAGAAAATTCATTCCAACAGCAAAAATAAAATTTGAGAGTATAATGATTCAGAAGCAAAAAGGGGTTGCAAGAAAAAAATACACAGAAAAACGCAGATGTTTAATGTAGTGATTCTCAAGGTTTGTCTCATCACAATGGACACATCACATCCATGAGATGCAAAGACAACTTCTTAGAAGTCAGATGGAATTTGAACTCGGTTTAAATAGACTGGTTTTGCAGGGGTGCATGTTTCTTGTGTATTGTGATGTCTTAGGGATTTTTCCTTCGATAATCATGCTTCACATTAAAATGGTCTTTGTTAGAAAATGTTTTTAAGCAGCACTCCAAAAACCCAAAACCTTTACAGATATTATATTGCATAAATTCTTTGTTTATATTATCTTATATTTTTCAAATATAAACTGCAGTGGGTAGGGAAGTTGTTTTGAGACTGGCTGATAATACAGAAAATTTTGGTTGCTGAGAATTCTGGAGTGTTTGGCTTTTTTTTTCATGGGTTTTGCTTATTAGTAGGGGGTTTTTTGAGATATTAGAACAGTTTCTCAAGATGTTAGTCTGCAAAAGCCAGCCACGCAGTTTCACACAGGTAATAGGAATAGGCACCAGCCAAGCAAGAATCCAATTTGTAAAAGCCTTCACTTTATCACACCACCCTAGAAGGATGCTCTATGTACTAACTACATGAGCCATTCATAATAAATGACCCTGAGGGAAAAGTGATTAATCATATTTCAGTTGTTAGTTTAGTGAGGTGAAACACCTTCCAGTGGAAGAAGATTGCCTTACTGATATGTATTTAGAGGCACAAATTCAGGGGCCCAATAAATGGGCTTAAAATCTAGAGGTATGCCATTTATTTCAAGAAACTTCTTTGCTAAAGGAAGGTTTGGGAGACTTCTTTTTGAAACACATTCAAACAAACATTGGAAAAGAGTGATCTCTTCTGGCACATACATGGACT
The DNA here is from genome assembly GCA_013396875.1 of Vireo altiloquus. Classification (NCBI taxonomy): domain Eukaryota; kingdom Metazoa; phylum Chordata; class Aves; order Passeriformes; family Vireonidae; genus Vireo; species Vireo altiloquus. The sequence continues at coordinate 590,430 of VZRF01003300.1, forward strand.
GGTCATATGGTTGATAAATGAACAAGAATAGGATCCCATTTAACAGATGGCACAAAAACATTTCCTTTTTTGCTCTACTTCCCAGAGGAGAAAACAATTGACACACAAGATATGCTATGACATATTGTCACAGCCTGGTTTGCATTTAGCTGAAATATTACGTACTACTGTTTTCTTGAAATGGGATGTTCTAACACAGTCTTGGTCTCAAAGGTCTCCCCACCAAAGTTTCTTAGGTTTCTGTTTGTTTCTGTCTCCTTACAGAAATGTAGTGGTCAAAGTCATCTCCAATTTCACAGATGCTGCAAAGAGCATTAGTCTTTCCCAGCAGCCTTTTGCAGTGGTTCATCACCACTCATCTTGTGCAATGGAAGCACAACATGAAGCACAAATCTACTTGTGTACTTCATTTTAAGTAATTAGTGAGGCATGTAGTCTCTCCTTGCAACCAGGCGTTGTACGACATGTAGCCACTGGAACTGTTCAGAATGAGATCTGAGCACCAGGACAGTCAAAATGTTCTATCAGCTTCACTGGGCACTGGATTTCCACCTCATATTTCTGGCAATATCATATAACTTGGTTTTATATAGAGAGGAAGTGGTTAAGAGGAAAGGGTATTGATTTTGTTTCTAATCTAGCATAAGCATAATGATCGACTAAGTAATGCTCCATGATAATTTAAGTGTTATAGCAAGTGGGTTTAATCTTCTGTTGAGATGAGTCCCTGACAAAGTTCCCATGAGTTTCTAAGAGAAAACACATGTTGATTTTCTCTTGTAAGGGCTATGGAATAGCATTAAAAATGCTTGACTGAAATAGATAACATACACTCAATTATCAGAGCCAGCTATCATAGAGATTTTTAAAATTTTCTCACAAACATCTTTTAGCAATGTAAAATTGTTCTTCTAGTCTCTTTGAAAAATTAACAGTTTACAATTTTTTACATTCTTTTTGTTTTATCAAAAAGAATGTATCATGATCCTCCTAGCCTTTATTTCCTTGCAATCAATCATTTTGGTCTGCAAGGTTCTGCCCTCAAATCCTCTATATTGAGATATAGTATTTCACTACTGTCTATTGAATAACCCCTTCTATGTTCCCAACTCATTGGAACATAAAGTTTGTGTTATTTATACCTTATGCTTTTCTTGCTGCATTATAGTATTTTTGTTATTATTAATCCCTTCATCATGTGATAGCAATATGTGATAAATCAGTCCTCTGGTACCAGTCTGGAATTGCTGAAGTGCTGCCTTTTACCTCTGATAAAAATCTTGCATTACATTTTCTTCCAATAAGATCTTTTAAATCATTAATTTGACTGAGGAGTGATGCAAATGACCAGTGAAGAGATTTATCTGTTTTAATCCCAGTAATGAGTCCTTTATCTGTAAATAGGCAGCTCTTCTATTTTCGATGTGTGTCTCTTTAAAATGTTAAAAATACACAAGATGAGAACTGACTGAATTGGGGTTTTATTCCCTTTTGCGTTAAAGTACCTCTGAATGCACACAGATTATTTTTTGCATTTCTAACTTTGTGATTTCAGTCAAAAGGGACAGATTGATTTTGCACAAAGACATTAGCAAGGCAATTTTGAGATACTACCTCCAAAATCTTAGCCATATTAATTATTGTCACTCTGGGCAGTTGTGGGGTTTTTTGTCCCCAACTGAAAATGAGGACAGAAATGGGTATTTCTCTCTCCCCCTGCCCATATTTTGTCTGGTTTTCCTGTTTAGATAAGGAGGTCTTTGTCAGTAGGAAGTCATTATTACAGCTAGGTATTTTAGGCCTCTTATCTCTAATGGAACCCTTGCCAATTGTCTAGATATAAATATATGGTATTAAGAATACAAAACCATAGAGGAAATGCTTCATCACTTAAAACGTAGCATGTGAGAGTGAAATGGATACAGTTTTATTCTCATCTGGCTAGTGTCTGTATAAATAATTCTTGATTAAAACCAATTAATAGAAATTATAATCATGGATGTTTTTCATACCATCCTTGCAAAGTCATCATGACTGAAGAATAAATTTAAATAATTTTAAAAATCATGCATGTTGAAAATTATTGGAAATAGGCTAAAAACATCAAATGAGCCTTTTAAAAATCCAGTTCAAACTTCTTGTATTTTCTTCCAAGCTTAGTAGCTTATTCAACTCACTTAAGAGAAGGTTGAAAGGTGACCTGACCATCGTGTTGAAGTACTTTAATAATAACAATAATACCTATTTGGGGGAAGTTCTGCTTGAAAATTGTGTAAAAAAACCCATACTTGGAAGTGGAAGTTGGAAAATTAAAATTTGAGCTATTTTACCTCAGTAAAGTAGTTTTGGGCAGTGAGAGAATTAAAATGTTATTTAACCAAGATAACTTGAGACAGAAGCCTTGCTGTCCTGTGAGAGGAGAGACAGAATATCTCATTCATAGATATAAGGAAAAAAATTATTCACATATAGGGTTGTAAAGCCTTGGAACAGATTGCCCAGGGAAGTGGTAGCAATTCCATTCCCAGAACTGTTAAAATAAGTGTAGATATGAAAATTGAGGACACAGTTTAGTGGTGAACATGTTGGTACTAATTGGATGGTTGGGCTTTATGATCTTAAAGGCTTTTTCCAAACTTAATGATTCTATAATTCTACTTTTTTCTACAAAAAAATCAAAGGCAAATGCTGCATCCAGCTCCAAGAGAGGTTAAAAAGACAATGCAAGGAACCACAAATTGGTTCTCACTCACCCCAGTCTCTGGAAAAGCCATGGAGGTCAGTCCTGGAACACATTTCAGTGTACATAAAGGAGGAGGTGATCAGGAGCAGTCAGCATAGGTGAGTTGATCCAATGATTGCCTTCCATGACAAAAATGTCTGGATCTCTGACTAAGGAGAGAGCACTGGCTGACACCTGCTTTGTTTTCAGCAAGGCTTTTGGACCTGTCTCCCTCCTCAGAGACTTTCAAGATTCTTTCTAAGCAGTTTTGTTTGAATTTAGGTTTGACCATGAAGTAGTGTGGTTACCTCTATCTGGAGGTCCTAAAAATGGATTAGAGTATGGTATATTTTTCTCCAGATAAATTTTCTATAGTTTACGAGGGATTTTATGTCCCTAGACAGTGAGCAGTGCTTATTCTGGACTTTGCAATTATAGCTTCTTTTGTGCATGGCCAGCAAAGGACCAGGATTTCTGGATTACTTTTAAAGCATGGACATTATTTACAGACATGTTCTAAATCAAAACTCACAGGATGGAGAAAGGCCACAAGGGAAGACTTAAAAATAAACCACCAGTGAAAAAAAAAAAACCCTGTTTCCTAGATTTATTTCCATATTAGAGGTGCAACATTAGGCACCAAACAATTTTAAGCACAGATAAAATATAACTGATTATTACTGGGAATATGTTCTTGTCCTTTAAACAGACATGAAAGAAGTTATGGACAGAATATTGTGAAAAAAACCACACAAAGCTTATAATCAAAATGGCTTGTGGGTCTATCATTTCAGTGTAGCTCTGTTCTTTCATGACACAGGACTATCATAGCAGATTATAATTTGTTGTCACAAACACTGTATGAGTTGCACAGCAATTACCTTGTTACTCGAGCATCTCAAGGCTTGTTGCTGCCTTAGGCAAAGTCCCTCACACTGTGTCATTGTGCCTTACCATAATTTATGTTCATTAACACTATACCAATAACAGTGACTTGCAGGTGACTGTAAATTTTATTAAAAACCTTGTTGTGTGGAAGCCTACCTCCTGCTGGATATCCAAAAGCTGGATATCCATAATAAATTGTTTACTTTTCTGTTCATGGTTGTTCTTAATTCTGTTGCCTGTTTTACAAATCTTTCCCCAGTGTATTAAAGGTGTAAGTCATGAAGAGTCCTGGTTGTGTAACTGAACAGGAAACAGTGTGAAAGGCAGCAGCAGCTGGGACCAGGACTTGGGAGATTTGAGCATCTCCTATCTCTATCCTATTACTCTCAGGCAAGTAATTTTGTCTTTGAGCTCCCAACAGTTGCCTCGTCTGGAGATCTGATTACTTAATGAGATACTAAGACCCTGCATTCAAGTAGGATTTCTGTAATACAATATTCTAGACTCTTAATTTAGGTTTCCTAAGAAATCTGCTGAGGGGGTAAAAAAAAATGAAAAAGAAACTTCCATACAAAAAAACAACTTCTCACCACAAAATCATCCCAAGGACCATCCAGGATTTCCAAGCATAAGAATACCTTTCCTGAAAAAGGTTGTCTTATTTTGGCAATTTGGATATATTGATCAACTTCAGAAGAGATTAGACAAATACTGTGCAGTTTTTTCGGATCTCAGTGTACATGCAGAGTTCTGAATACAGAATTGCAGCTCAAATTTTAATGTTCTCTGATTAGTCTTCTCAGCATGTTAAATTCCCATTTCAAATTAAACATATATATAGCAAACAGGAGAGTTTACTTAGCTATTTCATAGAAAGTTACTAGAGTAGTTCCTAAATTCATAAATATTATTTATATTTACATTTTAAGTTATTTACAGAAAAGAAAGGCATTTTTAAAACACACTTTGCACTTAACTTTTTTCAGATGATTCAATGACAATGGATTCTGGACAAATCTTAATCACTCAGACTGATACTCAGCCAGAGAACTTTTCTGATGTCAAAAGAGCTAGAAACATCAGAGCTATCTTTTAAAATCCAGATTTTTTCAAGTTAGCCAGAGAGAGGCAGAGAAATCACAATTTAGATCTCAGGAGCATTTACCTCAAATGTCGTATTCATCTACCATGCCGAACTGTGGTGCAAAAGACCTATCTTGGGACCTTATTATGACTTGAGTCCTAGCAAGCTGGGACAGAGACACTACCTCAAAGAGCTCTGCCCCAAAAGACTTGGAAGTTTTAGTAGACCATCGTATTATCCAAATGGAGTTTACATCTACACATCAACTATCCTTGCTACTTTAAAATTAGTGCAAGAAGTGCACTAGAGAAAGCTGGCATTGTCTCTTTTACAAAATATATGATTCCACTCTGCGCTGTAAACATTATTTCACGTATATTGATCAATAGGCTCATTTGCTGCTGCTTTTCACGAGTAAGACTCAGCATTCATCAGCCACACTTTCTAGGTCAGACAGTGCTAACAACTACTTTTTTCCACTAGTGTTTGTGGATGCAACAAAGAAGCAGGATATAAAATCTATTTCCACCACTAACATAGATTTACAAATGCCCACACAGCACTGAACCTGTCTCTTTAGAGTTGCTTACTGATTTATTGTATTTTCCTTCCTGAATGCACTGTGTAGGGTCAACAACTGCTTTATAAAGTCATCTTGAGAATCAGAAAGTTGTGTCATAATATTGACTTGATAATTCTTCAATGTTGCTTTTTTTTTGTGAGGTTAAAATAATGTATGATTATCATCCCTCATCTAGTTTTTATCACTTATAACTCCTGTTCACAGATGCTTGAAGATGTATCATTCAATTTATAAATAAAATCTCTGCATGTATATCTTATTTTAAGAAATAGCTCATTTTCCTCTCAAAAGCATTTTAAAGCTGGTTGTGATAACTATTTTCGTATCTATGTTATAAAGAATAGGAGTAGAATTCATTGTGTTTACAAAGAAACTAGAGTCAGATTCTACCTAAGGATGTACAGTGGAAGAGGAGTAGGCAATATTGACAAAAAGAACCACAGATATTTCAATTAACTATGAGGAAAAAATAATGCATAATGAGAGTGGTGAAACACTGGAAAAGGTTTTCCAAGTCGGTTGTAGTGTCTCCATCCCTACAGATAAGCAAAACTCCCCTAAACAAAGTATTGAGCAGTCAAACTTATCCTTGAAAATAGTCTGAGCTAAGTACATCTTTGGAACAGATGATCTTCAGAAGTTTCTGCCCAGCTGATTTTTTTTTTTAATTAGCTGCCTGAGTTCCTCTTTACTCATTTGGCAATTATCTACACTAAAATGTTATTATTTTGAATTGTTAGCAATGATAACTGCTTAAGCTTTTCACCGAAGGGACAAAAACTTAACAAAAGATTAGAAAAAGTTAATGAGAGATGCAGATGTAGAATATACTTTAATGGATAAAATAATTTTAAAACAGACAGAATACTGAATTTGGCTCATCCAAGGTTAATATAGGAAAACTAGGGCTCATCATGATTGCAAAAGTAATTCCCTCTTTTCTGAAAAATGTCACAGAAGGCTATAAAAGTTCCAAGTCCTACAGAAGAAACTGTTGCAAATTTTAATATGTTCTTGATATGCAAATATTTTCTAATATTTTACACTGGAATTCTATCAGTGATGTTTCAAAAACTTTCATTTTCCTTTTTTCACATTGCATATGATGAATTACCATAGCATGATATTAAAAATTGCTTTTCAGCTGTTAAGTCACCTGAAGAAAACAGTCGCTGACCCTTTACACAAAATGAAGAAATTAATGTAATTCTTGAAAGTCAATCCATTTTGAGACAATGCACAATTTTCTGTTCCAACATGAACTTACGAATGCCTTAAAAATGTGTACAAAGCTAATGTTCAAATAGAAACTGAGAATGGAAACTGTTTATAAATATACTGACATGCTTAAAAACAGCAGATCGCCATGTCAGGTTTAGGAGCAGTTCTAGTTGAAGTATTCAGAATCACCCTATTTATCTGACAGCCAGTGAAGAGGGAGGGACAACTCCAGTTATTAGTTCATGTCAGAGGTAGAATGAATTGTCCTCTGGAGATACTTTTTCTCTAGACTAAGCTGAGCAGCAAAAACTAGCAAGGAAAAGAGCATAATCCTCACTTAGGATTTCCATGTTAGTCAAAATGAATCCAGGCTTTACTTACCATATGGAACAGCCTTTTTGTGCTTCAAGAACTGACATGAGCAGTAGCATAAAGCAACTCTACAAAAATTGATGTTATAAAATCTGAAATGATTACCTAGTTACACCAAAACTCTTGGCAGAGCCCTACAATATTATTTATCAAAATTATACCATTAGAACTATTTGAGCAGAGCTATAACAGAAATGTTTGACACAGCTAGAGCTAGAAAGGTTAGAGAGAAAGAGCTAGAAAGCTAGAATCAAGCTCTAACCCTTTAAGTCCATACCTATGGGTACATCGCATCAGTTAAACCAATGGCTCAGCAGCCACTTGTCACTACTGAAGCCAAACTGCGCAGCACACTTCTCCATGCAGCTGAATTATTTTCTGTGGTAAAATAGGATAATTTCAACCATGCTTCCAGATCAGAGTGGCCTGTGGTTTGTGATATTCCTCAGACCATGGTGGACATTTGTTGGAAGCTCACAATGCATGGCAAAGTATATGACACGGTCTAGGCCCTTTCTAGTTTAGTTACACTGAAGGATCATAAAATCTAGTTCAGCAAGGAGAGATTGTAGAACTGAAGAGATGCTCTGTCACAGTTTTCTCTAAATTATGCTGGATGAAAACAGTGTTAGGGGAGAGGATCTGTGGCATCTAGTTTTGGACTCCTTCTTAATCAGGTCCTAAAAGTTGGACAAGATTAAGGCATAATCTTCTTATGTAAACATCACTTTTTTCAAAGGAACTTTCTTTTTCTGGTTCTTATTCTGGCAACGTTTTCTGTTCCTTCCTAAAGCCTTTTGTAATTTTTTTCCAGCTTCCTGGTATACAGGTACCACAGCCGCACTGGGACCCAGTACCTGCCTATGAAGTGAAGGTGAAGGCAGTGCAGTCTGGAGAGGCAGAGAACAAGCCAATAACACTATATTATTCGCTGCTTGATTTGATTTCTGGTCAGTGGTGTGATTTCCTCAAAATGAACTGTGACATTTCCTACAGCTGCCTCCTCAGCATAGAAAATAGCATTCTGCTAACCTGGGACTGCCACAAGGGAAAATGCTTGCCAGCTCTAGGTCTGTACACATTGTAAGACAAAAAATTCAATTCAGCTATGTGATACAGCTCAATCATAATGATTGCTTTTAGAAAAACAGAAAGCCGACACATAAAAATACGTGAGGAGGACTCATTCTTTTTATCATTTAATATTTTCATATAAACATAATCTTTCCTCAAGATGAGTTTAAGATTGCAATCTTCTTTTGTAGAGATGCAAAATGGAAAAAAAATATAAAATGGGCATTTTCTTGATGGCATTTCTGTGTGCATTAGTATAAACAACCGTGTTGTTTTCCTTTTCACATTAGTTTATTTTTTAACATGTATAAAATTTTATTCCATTGATTTGATTGACTTGCTTCACCAATCATTTCACTACTAAAAGAGCTGTAAAATGGTCAAAAAACCAATAAAATTTTAAATGAAAGTGCTCCCCAATTATTGCAATTTCATAGAACTAGATCCAAGGATTTTTGTAAAACATGTTGTGTCTGTTTCATTTCGATAACATCCATTTACTAGTGAGTACACATTTCACAGCAAAGCCACATAATGCTATTTGATGCAAATATTTTATCAAGTATCCATAGGCAAGTTGATCTAATGGTTTCTCCTTATAAAACATGTTTAATTTTTTTAGTTAATGCCTTGAAATGACAGATACCTCAAGTTATAGGCGCAATAACAGCTTAAAATAACTAGTTTTGGGCCATGGAATGGTTACATACTGTATTCTATATTAATCTACAGAAATAACTTGGTTCATATATTTTTGGATTCTCATTTATCATTAGGTATGTTATTAGCTAAGTGTTTTAAAAGTTTTTTTCTGTCAAATAACAAAGTATCAATTTATGCTATTTTTCATTACACCAACAAACAACAAAAGAGTAAAAACCATACAGAGGTAAATGGCTGAATCTGTTAGTGCTAACTCCAGTCAAAAAAATTTTATTGGAGATAACACAAATAGTTTGTGTATAATAAATCTCTACATTTACACTCAGGAACTTTCTTGTGTCAACTTTAAAACAGAATGACCCAGCCATCACAGAAGTTGGTAGAAGGCTTTCTTTTGACTGGGATGGGAGAGAACCTGATCCTGAAAAACACCCTGATACCTTGACAATTTCTCTGAAACATCAGATTTGAAATTCTGTGTATGTACCATTGAAATCACATACATTTCTGCCACCACAGAGTAGTAGTTTTAGGAATGACAGATGAACTGCACCACTGAGAGAAGTGGTTGCTTCATCTCCAACATGTTCAGAGACTTATTCAATTGACTTAAAACCAAGTTATGTTTCAGAAGAAAATGGTAAAAGTTAAATCACCCTCCTTCAATATGAGCATCCATTTGCAATGACAAAGATTTGCTTTTGAAACCCCAGTTGAAAGTTCTGCCTGTATTACAATGAATCAAATCAATGCTGAATTAAAAGTCGTGTTATGATGGTCTTAAAAGAAGAATCCAAGAAAAACAAACATTCAAACAAAACAAATTGAAAATATTAAACTATCATAACTTAAACAAAAGGACTTACCAATCTGTCAGTAATATTTTCATGCCACCCTTAACAGGAATTGGGGCCTGGTAGAAAGAGAAAGCAAAAAGATTTGTCTCAGTTGCTTTATACAACAAGGTGGGAATCAGAGGAGGGCGGCAGTGAATCAGGTGCCTCAGGTCATTGGAGTCACCTCCAACACGTCTGTGCAGCTTCTCAAGTGCACTGTGATGACACAGATTTACACAAGAGCAACTCAGAGCAAGTATTAGCTCAGAAATTAATGGTTTTGTAGTCTTATATCATCTGCAGGTGCCTTTATGATATATAAGCTGGAATTTTATAAACTACTATAAAACTACAGAAAATTAAATTTCTTATATTTCTGTGAGATATTATCATGACAATTGGCTAATTTCCTAAAAACACATGACAGATGGTGCAAGTTAGATATCTTGAATCAATTTCTACTCTTTAGCTTTTATTTATCTGGCAAATTGAACAAAAATACACTAAACAGAGTTAAGACTTTTATGGTCTTGTTGTTGTGGAATGAAAGTTACTGACCTGTTACAAAATTTTATGAAAGAGTGGTTTTAACAGTTGAGGACACAAGTCCTGGTTTTGAGAACAAAAAACAATGTTTAAACTGTGCATTCTTTAGGAAGGAAAGAAAAATTTTATTGTAGATAGAATTTTGACATAAATGAGGAAGAAAGGTGTACCAAAAATATATATATTTTTAGTATATTTTTTAAAATATATTCAGTGATAAGAAAACATGAAATCAAGATGTTTGTCTCTTTTCTTAAATATGACGTATTTGATTAGAATTCAATTCTGACCAATAAAAAATTACTATTTATAGTAACCAAGTAAGACATTCCTAACCTATAGGATAACTGCAAAGATACTGGGTCTGTTCTCCTTTCCTGTTCCTACAGGCATCATCCAAGTCTCCATAAAACTGTGGAGAGTCTGGTAATTCTCTTTATAAGGAAATGAATGATAATAATTATTAAAATAAGATTTCATTAATTTGGCAGGCATTAGTCCATCAGCAGTGCTCAAACTGAAGACAGAATCAAGCTATTTCTCTGGTATTTAATATGATCTTTTCAAAAACTGATCAGCTTCACCAAAATTGATGTGTCAGACAAGAAATTACAGTGAAATTCAACATGGCTTTAAGCTGCACTGAAATATTTAAATTAACTGAAACAAATTTAATGAGGGAAGTGAAGACACTAAATGTTATTAGACTAAAATGCCAATTATTTGTAAACACAATGGACAAATAAGCTCCTTCAAACTCGTTATTTCAGAGTATAAAGGCTTTTATATGAGAGGATGAACTGTTCTATGTACAAGGGTTTAAGAAACTGTCACTAAAGCCATTATGATACTTTAAATAGTGACAACAGCAAAAAATGGCACTCCACAGAATGTAATCTCGGCTCTTTTTTCCTTTAATACCACTCACTGCATCAGACCTGTAGTCTGTGTAGAGAGGCTTAATACTTTATCTGAAGAAATCTCACTCAGTCTCCTTCACAAGCAGTTAATGACAGGAAGTATTTGTAACAGCATTAGTCATTCACAAACAGTGGAAAGTATTATGGGATTTTATTCCAACATCATTTTATGCTGCTGTGGTTCAGAACTTTAATGAATTAGATTGCATTTCTAGTAGGAGGCTCTGTGGGATAAGAATGTCAAATAAATATCTACTTAAACTGTCTGTTTTCAAGCTTTTTACTGATTTTTTACTTCAAACAAGCTGATCACATCATAAAAACAGACAGATAAACATAACAAATCCATGTAAATAATTTTGGTTTTTCTGTCTCCTTATCAACCGTAGATCTAAATTTTAATTAATTATTACTAGTGATGGCATATTCTTATCAGGATCAGAGACAACAAATTTAAGAACATCAGTCTGAGGAATTTGATCTGTTTCTGTTCGGTTTGTTCCTGCTATCCATTATGTTTTGATTTCAAAACCTGCTCTGAAGCTGCAACTGCTCAAGAAATATTTGTGGATGTGTGTCATTATTAGTCTGAATTTTTCTGCAACTCACACCCAGCAGTTCTGTCAATATTTACCTCCACTACACAGCTATTTACAATGAAAACTGTTACTTATTTTCAGCATGGCTAACCACACACAGAAAATAAGGGGGTAGGAACAGCAGCAAACAGAGGGAAGAATCATCAAGTAAGACTGAACAGCTGTGAATGGAGACACAAAAGGCAGAAAACATTCAACCTACACAAAAATTAAGAAACAGAAATATTTTTGATTAATTTATTGCCCTCTAAAACTTCCCGAAAGGTGGTTGTGTCAAGATGGGAGTCAGCTTTTTCTCCCAAGGAACTATTGATAGACAAGGGGAAAGGGTCCCAGGTTGCACCAGGGTAGGTTCAGGTTGGATGTAAGGGAAAATTTCTTCATTGAAAAGAGCATTCAAGCATTGGAATAGGCTGCCCAAGGAAGTGATGGAGTCACCATCCCTGGAAATGTTCATAAAAGGAGTGGATGTGGTATTTTGTGATATGTTTTAGAGAGCATGGTGGTATTCAGCTAAAGGTTGGACTGTATCTTGAAGGTCTTTTTGAACCCTAATGATTCTATGATTCTATGCCAGCTTGTTTATGTTGTGAAATATTTCCCAAAAGGCATGGAGTATTCAAAAGCAGGGCAGAAAGAAAGCCATATAAGGTTTTATGGAACAGTGTTTTTACCCAATAAGTGGCCTAAATGTCCAAACAGTATTTTCTGCCTCTGGCTCTTTTAAAGTATTACCCAAAAAAAAGTAGAATTTCTTTTGAGTGGCAAATTAGCTTCTATTGTCAGATTGTGCGGAGTCTGTTTAGATGAGTATCCAGTACACCCATAAAAAGGATGGTTTATGAAGTACCTCTTGATTGTTTGTATAATTAAATGTAACTCAGAGAAAAGAAGCTGTGAATTCACAGAATTTCACCTTTTCTTTTGCTTCTGTGTTGTAGTCTTTATTCCCACATTTAGCTGGGGGTTGTGATTTGTATCCTGTCTATTCATACATAGAAGCTTTACTGAGATATCAAAAAAAAAAAATGTCACATATTTACATCCTTCTGCTAGAATAAATACTGATGTTTCACCAAGAATGATGGAAAACATGTTCTCCCCCTAAATTAACAATCACTAAAACAGTCTGTGTTAAAGCCAAAGAAGATTTAATTTACACAATGGTGATTCACAAATTGCTTAGATAAAATAGCAGCCACATTAAAAATGTGCTATGAAGAAGGTGAAAATAGAGAAAGTTGAGCTTGACCTATTGCAATGACAAGGAAAGAGCCAGCTGGCAGGAGTGACCACACGTAATATAACAAATGACAAAGGACCTTTTAGAGGCATCTGCCACATGCAAGGGTCTGTTCAAAAGGCAGGAATACAGCAACAACCCCAAATGATGTGTCAGTCATGTTTTGGTACTAATTTACCTTCAAAAAATGTATCATTGTCATGCCAGCACCACAGCATGTCTTAATTAGCCATACACAGCTTAATTAGCCATACATAAGAAACATTTTCATGTTCAAGAAATCGGGGGAGTTAAAGTTAGGATATACTGTACTTCAGTTTGCTGATACAACCTTGGATCAGTCTCCTCGTGCATACATACTATGAAAATCCTGAATTACACTACCTGAGCCTCAGCCAGTTCACAAGCAAACAAGGGTAAGGAACTGCAATTATTTTTGCTCGGGTTTTTTTGGTTTTTTTTTTGCACATACCAATTACTGATGATCTCTTGTCACTTCTCCAGTCTTCTATGCAGATGTAAGAATAGAAGTTCTGTTTATCTGATTATTCTGAAATTCTAAGTAATTTTGGTGATGGTGGGAAAGCTCTAAGTACTTATTCACTTTTTGAATTATGTAATCTAGAGGGTATCCATCTGCAATTGAAGACCACAGGACTGGGATTCATTTTATCTACATTTAGTCACAGAAAACTTAGGCTCTTAGTCTAAATTAGGCTTCTAATCTCTTTCTATAAGTGATGGAGAGAGACAACCAATTCCAGATTCATTCAATCCTTAAACAGACTGTTAAGATAAATGAAGGACTGTCTGAGCAATCCTGTCTCACTTAGATGGACTCATGACTGGCTTAGACAAGACCCCTTACATTTCTATGGTTAATATGACATGATTGATTCTACCTCAAAATACACAGATCTCACTTTTCTTCCATGTTCTACCATGTGTTTGCAAGGGAGCGCTAAGTGTCTAGATGAAAATAAATTGCAGGCGTTCTTATAAGGGTAGGGCAATAGATATGCTCATAAAACCATGCAGGAAAAGGGAGGAAGTCTTGGTCCATTTGCCAGCAAGGGACATGGATATTCCACTACAATAGTTATTTGGATTAAGACTGAATAACCATCTCTGCTGAACAGAGTAAGTAATTAGTACTAATCAGACAGTCAATGATTCTGATGTAAGCCTATTGTAGGCTTTCAATGCTATAGAAGCACACATATGTAAAACTGAAATGCAAATGTATCAATGCATAATGAGTAAAATGAGGATTTCTGCATATTACTTTTGACACACATAAGTAATTGTCAGCCATTACTAGATAATTAGGAATAATGACAAACTTTAACAAAAGCCTCAGATTTCAGAGGGGGAAAATGATGCCTAGCTCTGAATTTTGCTAAAATTTCTAATTGCTTTCCAAAGATACAGAACAAAAACGTGCAGATTAAATCAGGCTTCTCATGGATGACCTCAGTCCCATGACACCAACCTGCTTCACAGGGCGCTGGGATTGGCAGCCACCACCCAGCAGCCCTCAGGAGAGACAAGTATATCTATAGGAACAGGCTTCCAAAATTCTGTCTACACTCTTGTAGGTAACACTTAAACTTGCTTTGACAAAACTACACCTGAGTACAACAAAACTTATTTTGAGTTTTTACATATCTGAGATCCATATGCTGGCAATAACCAAAGTAGCATTTGAGATTCATTTGCATTTGCAGATTCATACAAACATAGAATGGTTTGGGTTGGAACTGATCTTAAAGACCATCTAAACCCAACCCCACCCTGCCATGGGCAGGAACACCTTCTGCTGGACCAGGTTGCTCAAAGACCCTTCCAGCCTGGCCTTGAACACTTCCATTAAATCTGCATTTATAAGTAAAGGTTACTTAGTGTGGGGAAATCGAGATATTACATTGAGAGTGTGATGTGGCATAGACAGTGGTTTTTTCTGTGTTTCGTATCATATTGCAAGTTTCGCTGTGATTCATTTAGTCAACAGCACATCTTGTTTTTCAAATCAAAACATCAGCTTAGAAACTTCCCAGAAGTTTAAAGAGCCAAAAAAGTTTAAAAGAAGGAAATGATGTAAAATAAATTATTTGCATTTACTAATACAAGAATAACATATTTTGAACTTAGGATTTTTGAAGACTACAGCAAGAATGAGGAAATACAAAATAAGGATCAGCTGTCCACAAGAGGTATGATAAAATATCTGGTTTGATGCAAGAAATTACTTCTGTTTATCTCCTATGAGCTCATAAGGAATAGCTTACATAAACAACAGAGTGGGAGAAAAAAGCAAAGGAACACACTGAAACCTGCTGTCAAGGAACGGCACCTTATCAGGGCACAAAACAAGAGCCTTAAACCACAGAAATTCAGGTCATCTGAAATCATCACATCATATCTGATCAAACCTCACTTAATAGCTTTGCTTATGTATCGACATGCAAATATTTGCAGACATATATGTCCAAGCAGACATTCCCTTGCCCTTCCCCACGGAGCTGGTGAGTGAGATGGCATTGTCCCCTTACCAGTGCAGCTGATGACAGAGTGGCAGCAACCCCTGCTGACACAGAGCCGATGTTAAAGCTGCTCCTACCCTGGGCTATGATGCATGCAGAGGGATTTATCTCACTTTGCTTTTGATGCCCTCAGAGGAGATACCTGCATTTGGGATAATCGCTTGAGCTTCCATCACTGGCACTGGCAAGAGACAGGCACTTTCAGAGCTCAGCTACCTAATCCTTATATGGACATTTCTCACCCTGTGCTTATACAAATCTGTTCCCACTTTTCTTCTTTTTTTATTTTTAATTTGGAACCTCTCTACCACATTTCCCAACCTGGAAGAGCAGCTGCACCTCCTGCAAGGCAACAGATGCAAATAGATGCGGATTGCTGAAAGCTTGCTACTGTCTTACATTTTCTTATTTTTTATCCAGGAAAAAAAAAGTAAAAAAGTAGAAAAAGTAAAGGGCTGGTTTTGTTATACTCAGAAATAGTGTCAGTTATTTTGAAGCCCTTAAAACAGTAACCAACTACAATCCCACATAAGACACTTTCATAGTTTTTGTGATAACCTCTTCAGCAAAAGTCACCTGTCATTATCAAAAACTTTTGAAAAGACTTAAAATACATTTTGACATTGATTTCCTGTCCTTTCGCTGGTTGTTTCATTAGAGTTTTAGTCCTTTTATGCACTAAATCTGGTTTTGTGCCTTGAAGCACAGATGTTATCTTGCCGAAAGAAGTGTTCTTTACACCTTTTTCCTCCCTCTCTTGCAAGCATGCAAGGAAAAGATTCAAATAGCTTAAAATGAAAACATTTGCTCAGCAAACGTAAGACCTGGTTCATGTAGTGGGGTATTTTTCTGATTAATTCTCCAATCTAGGAATTTCTGGATCTTACTGCTTATGGTTGTATAAACTTTTAAGCAGGTGTATTTGCTGCTTGATCAAAAACTTTGGTGTTTTTTTGGTTTTGTTTGCTTTTTTTTTTTCCCTGACGCTTTGGGTTGTATGTCTAATTGATATTTTATGCTCTTCACACAGGCTCGTCAGTGCTGGGTGTATAACGTCCCTGTTTCCAGGAGTGTGTATCTCACTTCAGACTCCTGAAGAGCCCAGGTTTGCCTGAGCCTGTAAGGCCTCATGCATCTTGGAGCCTGCTTATTTTATGTGAGAAAAAGAAAATAATTGATCCATTTTGATATTTTCCCCCTACCATGCAATACCTATACCCATCCTTTTCCATCTGCAAGAGGATTTTTTATTGTTAATGACCTAACCATCCTCCCCTACCTTGTCATTATGGTAACTTAGGGGTTTTGCTGAAGTATCTGTGGAAAACCAGTTTAAAGACAGAAGATAGGGGGGAAAAAAAAAAAAGAAAACTCACCCTGAATACTTGGCAGTTTTCTAAGGGCAGGGGAGCAACTGGAGACCTGAGGCACATTTGAACTGCAGATCCAGTGGAGCATAGGAAGACGTGAGCGCGCTTCAAACAAGCTGTCTCAGATACCACAAGCACACAGAAAGGACCATGGGCTAAATCTAATTTTTCTTAGATTAGCCCATGTGTGTCTCTCTGCTTCCTTGGCTCAGCTGTTTCCAGAATGTGAGCTGGAGACAGGTGCAGCATTGCAACACTGGCCAAGCTTACTGCCGAAGGAAAATCACATCTGCCCCAGCAAAACCAGGAGCAAACCTCATTCTGCATCCCATTCCCTTACTGTGAATGTTCAAAAGGAACTGTCAGGCTGCAAATATCTAAAGTAGAAATGCAATTAATGTGGTAAAGGGTTGCCTTATCCTTAAGATTCTCTAAAGCCTGACTCTGAGGTAGGTTTGTGCCATGGTTCCCTTTTCACATAACCCAAGAAACCAAGACAGCAAGTGCTTTCATCAGGAAAAGCACAGGTGTATCACGAATTTATACTACAAGTACCCATCTGCCAAACAGCTGTTTGAAGTTACAAAACCCAGGAGAAAGCCTGGCAGCTTTTGTCAATCTTTAGTGTTTCATTTTGAAAAAATTAATTAAAAGAGTCTTTTGGTAGCTCCATAACTATACTCAACTGTTGAGTTCTATCTAGCTGCTGTAACTGATAAGCCTCCTCATAACTGCTAGATCTTTAGTTATTAATTCTTAATTTAAAAAAAGGGCTAAAAAAGATAAATATTTGATGTTTTAAGATTAAATCCAATTCTGTGTGTTTAAAAAGTAAGCTATGAAATACAGTCAACATCTCTGATTAGCTGTTCTCCCAGAAAACAGCCCTTACCTTACCAGTGTAAAGGCATAATAATGTACCTCTTTCACACTTTGTCTTTCAATATTCAAAAAGAAGATGACTGTCCTAAATCATTCATAAATTTTAAGATTAAAAGAGACCATTAAACCATGACATCTACATGCCACAATTTCACCCAGTAAGCTTACAGCAAACCCGCTAATTGTATTTAACTAAATCATTGTACCATTGCTTTTATTTTTGACTCAAACCCACTCAGACAGAGCATTTAGTAATTATTTCAATGTTATCTTTTAGAACCCTATGGCAGCCACTTGTAAATATTTACAACTAAATTTCAATTCTACCTGCAGCATCATCATCTATCTGATGTTTCATACCTCTTGAGTACATTGCATTACCAATCAAGCAAAAGTTTAGTGTGAAGGCTGTAAGTAACTCTCCTGTTCCACAAACACAGTAAAAATGGTACCCAGAAAATGCTGATATTTTCCTTTTTAATACTGAAAGTTACTACTAGTTTTTGGGAAATATTTTTTCCCCCAGAGTTGTTCAAAACTTTTCTGTTATAATTCCACTCTTGGGAAAACAAAAGCTGATGATATTAGAGGACCCTGTAGAAAATCCCCAGTCAGGGGAAAATTCTTGTGGGATTCCTGAAGCATTACTAGCAGAACCAATGGAATGTCTCTCTTATCCTTTTGTACTCTCCATGATGCCATTCAGGTTTAGGAGAAAAAAAACCTTTTAAAATAAGGTCATTTACTTATGTGAAATGGGAAGTCTGTATTTTAATAATTGATTATTCATGGTATTCATTAATAGAGCCCAGTGGTTACTTTTGAGAACAGCAATGCCCTGTGTTTCATTTTCTGCCACGGGTGGTACTTGCTATCACCAGAGAGCCATAATCCAGATGCATGAGACAACGCTGATTTGTGGAATCTATGTTTTGGAATGATGGAAAATTGGAGAATTAAGCAACTTATCCACTTGATGCCTTAGGTTTTAACTTTTATATTTTTCAAATCCTGTACTGCTAATGTGACTCTGAAGTTTCCTGTAGCTTGTTAAGTGCTGTTCTCTCATGCTAAGATAGACATAACAAAGCCTCTCCAGCTTGCTCTCCAAGGACACCCAGACTGTTCTAGGCTGAAAAACTGCAAACCATCATCCTGGGAAGAAGGGGGCAAATGTGGGGAAATTTCATCTTTGGCTGGGTTTTGGTTGGTGAATTTATCCTGATATAAAAGTGTGAAGAACTCGTGACCTGTCATCCATTTCGGGATCCACTGAGGCAGGACCCTCTGGAGGCCAGAGTGTACCTCTGAAGGCCTTTAAAATCAATACCTCCTTTATTCTTTTATTTCTGTCTAGTCTCTGTTTCTAGGTAGCCATTTAAGGCATCACACTTCCCACTAAAGTAGAGCAAATCAGGATTATTTTTTTTTTTTAGGTATTCTCTTGTGTCATTGCTGTAACATTCTGAGTACTTTACAATTTTAGCTATGATTGTTTATCTTCCCAGTTCTTATGCTTGGTGGACAAGTACTGCCTTCATTTTTACAGAGAAAGAAAGAGGAAGAGAGCAAAAGCAAGAGAGGGAAAGTCACGACCAGTTGTCTGAACAAGAAGCTACTTTATGAGATGTGAATTTTTGGCATGTTTCTACAGTGACCTTAAGAAAACCATGTTGCTGAGCTGCTCCAGGGTATTACCTATTATTGTATGTAATATACCTCACAAGAGTGGAACAAATTCTAATTTGCTTTGCATTAGACCCACTGTTAAAAAATGGCACTACTATAACCAATGCTCTTTAGTTTCTTCATTTGTAGCTAAATTCATAAATCTCTGTAACTATAAATGTATTTCAAGGTCAGAGTTGCTACAATAACCCATTCATTTTGTTTTCCTTTCACTAAATCCATTATCTGAACAAATCATTAGGTGACCTTTTTAGTTACAGCAATTCAATAAAACTTACATTAGATAGAGTTTCAGGAACATTAGTCTAATGTGCTTTAAAAGATCACCTTCTCTGAGCAATATAATAAGTTTGTGTGAAAAGCATAAAGCATGTAATATGTAATAAAATCCAGCCTTTAATGAACCATCTAGAAAAACTGACTCGTGTTGTAATTTGATGGAAGACATCCCTTAATTAATGGATAAGAAACCAACAGCAACCATTGGATATTACTTTTTATTATACATTTAGCTTGTTTTTCCTTTTAAAATGTATGCTTCTGATTTATAATGCTAAATGCAAGTTTAAATGACCTTGGTTACAAGAGTAATATGCTATGAAAAGTCATACTTAAAGCTAATTAAAAAGGGGTCTCTGACTACTTGTTAGTAGCAATTGCACTAAGATACTGCTCAATTTTCCAATGTGGTAGTCAGTCAAGACTGTAAATTTAATAAACTGTCTTAGGTGTTTGATGGATGCTGGTTTTCTTCACCAGACATAAGACTAAAAAATACCTTGAGGCCAGGCAGATAAACAATAAATAAAACACAGCTCCAGCTATCAAGAAGGAAATTCTTATCAGGGAAGATTGCACAGACTCACTAAATCCATGATTTCTATCAAGAATATAAGGCATTAATCTGATTCTCTTTGCAACTGAAACAGGAATAATCACTTAAAAACAGCTGAAGTTCTCTACATCTTGTGCTTCCAGATTGCTGTCAAGAAGAAAACTAGTTTAATTTCTAATCAGTCTAGGGAGGTCTATATGCAGAAATAGAAGCAATAATAACTTTCCACCAGTTCAGCATCAGCAATCAGTCATTTCTCCTGCAGATGCATGCACACAGGAACATGAGCCAATTTGAGTAAAGGTCAGGACATATCAAAATATCGAACTAAATAAATTCCTCTTGCTACTAAGGTTTATTGAGCAGACTTGGATTCATTCAGTCTGTGGGCATTTCATTAAACTCCACATTTTCCCAAATATTTGTGTGTCTGTCACCCAGTGAACCATCTGGACACCTACAAACTTTTCAGGATCTTCTCCTAATTGCTCATCCACAGAAAAACAGTAATGATTTCCTTTTCCCAATAAGTACCTATACTATTGAGACTGAGGCACTGAAAATACCAACAAAATTATAGGATATGTCAGAGAATTATTTTACAATTTGCATATTGGCTATTTCATCCCTGGGAGCATTCAAAACCAGGTTGGATGGGGCTTTGAGCAACCTGGACTCATGGAAATTGTTCCTGGCCATACCTGGAGGTTTGGAATCAAACAATCATTAGTGTTCAGTCCAACCCAAACTATTCTAGGACCCTTACTCTATGAATCAAAATGTTTTTAATTTCAATAATAAAGTTAATTAATAGATAGATGGAATGTAAAGAAACAGTTCAAATATGACAACAAAATTCCTGCTTTATTTTTCAAGTTGCACCTTTAATTAGTAATTTTATTAAATCACACAACGAATTCAAGAATACCAAGACGTCATATGCTTTCAACAACAGATACTTTTTTTTTTGTTTCTGTGGTGAAGCCAGTTGCATAATCTGCCATCTCCCATAGGTCACTTTCACGTTAGCAAACAGTGCATTGAGACAGCAATCTCTTTGATTACCCTATCAATAACTTCACAACACTTCTCTGCTAAATTTGAAACCTTAAGAATGAGAAGAATATGAGTTCTTATGCTTAGGCTTGATAAGCTAAATCAAAAAAATCACCTATCTAATTATTTTCTCTCTTACAGTAGTCAGTAGATATTAATTAAAATGAAATTTTAAAAAAGGTATAAGGAATACACAGTTTTCAGTTACAGGTGTAGTTCATAATAGTTTATCACCCTAAGCACACTTTGATGTATGGCTTCTACCATGCCCTCTCATGTAATTTTTTTTTACTTACAGATATAACCAATTTTCTTGCAGGTTTATTAATTGTTTATTTTTTGCAGGTTTTTAAATTTTATTAATTTTTTGCAGGCTTATTAATTGATTTATTAATTGTCATGCGAATTATTGAGATATGTTAAATGGTGTGTTAGTTTTCCCTTGCTGTCCTACGAAATTTAAGAGATTAAAAAATTTGATTCCAAAAGAGCTGCTTAAATTATGCTTTGTTGCATGTTGATACAGATCAGCCAGTGATCTATGTTCATTTTTATAAGTGAAGAATCACCAATCCAGATATGTAATCCAAAAACCGTGCACTTTATCATATGCTTTGCACGTTTTTCCCACATCATAGACAACCCAGCCTAAAATGAATTTACAGTGTTATTATCTAAGGTATCTCTTCTTTTCATTAATGTCTAAAATATTAATATAATTTCATATATGCCCTTTTGGCTCATTAGAGAATTAATACATCATGGTCAAAATAATGTGGTTTTGGTTTTTTCTTCCCTGTTGCTAATAATATGAGTTTCAATTAGAAAAATAGAGGTCCCCTTTAACTATTTTAAAGTTAACTATTTTTTTCCTTGACAGATTAAATCTTTGAGATTATTAATTTTTCAGGAAAAAATAATGAAAAGTTTTAAAATTTTAATATATTTATTCTCCTTAGTAATGGAGTAGGTCTTAAATTTCACATCAGAAAATCAGGAAAATACAAAATTTCAAAGACAAGGTAAGAAAATCATATATCCACTTATAGTTCAATTGTGATAACACTGTAGCTTGATTGAAATAATACAGTATTAATACATTATGAATCATCAATAAAAACTATCAATTTAGAGACTAATTTTAAAAGCTTCATCTTTTAAAAATATCCTTGATGGAAAAATCCATATATTTTCTTCCAACTGCAATCAAACTCCCTAGGAATAACCACATTTGTCTGACAAGAACAAAACCTGCTAAAAATTTCTAAAATATTTTTCCTCAGACCTTACTTTTTCATTGAAATAAATCAGACACGCATTTATTTTTGAGAATATATTGATAATTTAAGTGCTACAAATAGTTGCACATATGTAACAGAGATGACAAGGAAAAATCAATGCTACAATCCTCAAAGACTTTGTGACTGTTGATCCAAAATGCAAAAGTGCTTGGCAACTTAAAGGATGAAGCTCTGTTTACTAATTTTCTAGCTGGGAGGTTAAATAGGAAAGAATCATCTCCAAAACATATGTGAGCAGCCTGGCTTACCCTCTTCTGCAAGTCCCTAAACAGCTGGTGTGGAGAAAACCTACTATCTTGTTGCTGAGCCACTGACGGGGATGAAGAGAAACAAAGTCAGTAGTAGTTTTCAAAGATCTCTCAGGTAACTATATGAAATCAAAGTCTTCAGGAAAAATCTCAGTGTGGCCTGGTCTTTTACTGGAGTGAGGAAAGATTAGGGCTTTTAACGGATGCCATAGCAACTAACTATCCACAGAGGTTCATGTAAATAAATTTATGAAATCCATCTTAATAAGAGGATAGGCTTTAGAGGGGCTGAGGACCTCATCTTACAAGGACATCAAAGAAAGAGGAAAATTTGGTATAACTGACAGGGAGAAAAAGAAGCCCAAGAGATGATTGTGATGAATAGGTAGGGAGAATAGATATAGTTTACAACTTTGAAGGCAAACAAGGGGATCTGGTATTTGCTATATACATCAATTTTAAATTTAGGGACAAGTACATGGAACAGGAGGCACCACAGTATGGTAAGAGTCATTTGACTGAGCTGGTCAGGGTCAAGCTAGTATCAAAGGACAGTACCTCTCTATCAGCATGGGAGGCTACTTTAGGAAAATAAAAAAGGAGGTCTTGACAAATTCATGAGAAGACATCCACCAAAGATCACTGCAGGCACGTCCAGATCCCAAATGTCTGGAGCCATCTTTGCTGAATTACACAGTCATAATGAAGACAAATACAGACATGTTTTATGCACTGAGTCCAATTGCATATCTGAATTGCCAGAAAAAAATGGTATGTGGGGGGCTTTTGGGGTTTGGATTCTTTGGGGTGTTTTGTTGTTAGGTAGATTGCTTCTTTTTAATAACAAACAAACAACCCCAAAAAACAGCAGTAGAAAGTAGAAATATCACTTCTGTGACCTCCATTCCAGGCCTTCTGGATAAAGTTATGCTACCCACATCAAAAGTGTAGCTCCTGCAATTTATTTCCCAGCTAAACTCTCAATGAATTCTATAGCATGCCACAATGAAAACAATTTTTTATGTAACACCCCATTAGATTAGAGAGCCTCCTTTTTAAACTTGACAAATATTGAGCTCTTCCTTCTTGCTTCCCTTCTGTCTTTCTCTCCAGGTGTTGCTCTTTACCTTCCTGTCCCGCAGTTTTCTACCCATGCATGATTTGATTATTATAATTCCTATGATTCTGTTCATCTTTTGGGCTATTCTGAAACAATCTCTATTGGTAACTATTTGTTGTCCAGAGACATTGAGAACTTGTGGCAGCCTCATCCCTGGAGTTGCTCAAGGCTGGGCTGGATAGGACTTTGAGCAATCTGGTCTAGTGGAAAGTGTCCCTGCCCATGGCAGGGAGATAGGAACTAGATGATCTTTAAGGTCCTTTACAATCCAAATCATTCTCTGAGTCTATTTATTGGCCCAAGACCCCTGTCATTACCCCATAGTATAGATATATATGTCCAGAGACTGCTGATTTAAACATTCCCTATCTGCTTCTGAGGTTTTCAGAAAACAGAATTATACAAGAAATATCAGAGACAAGAAGTTTAGAGAATACTTTTCCCACTCAAAACATACTTCATAGCTTTACTTTTCAGTTATACCTAGTTTGAGAACTATCTCTTCTCATATTCACTTGCTCAAATACAAATACAAAAGTTTCTAAGATGTCAGGACAGGACTGGGTATTTTTTTATTGATAACACGTAAGTGTTTATTTCTTCATTTATAGCAGTATTTCTACACATGAGTTTAATATTGGTGGCAAAAGCAACCACAAAGCCTTTAATTTATGGCTTCAAGAATGCTGCATGAACAAGGTGTATCTGAATTAGGTAGAATAAGAGATTCACTTAGACTGGCAGCAAAGTGTGGTGACAATTATTCCAACCTTGGCTCAAAGTTGGGCTAATTTCAACTTAAATGGAGTTGCTCAGGGCCTTTTCCTCCTTTCTTCTGAATTATTTCATTACTTCCACAGTTATAGATGAACAACCTCTGTGGCAATCCTTCCTTCCTTCCTTTTCCCCTTGGTATGATTTGTGTGCATTGCTTCTTATCCTTTCACTCTGTCACCCTCAGCCTGTCTGTTTTCTCTCTGACCTTTCACTAGATATTTGAAGACAAGGATAAAACTTTTCCTTTGCTGTTTGTTTTTCAGACCGAACAAACCTGGTTCCCCCAGCCACAAGGACAGTACTCCAGGTGCAGCTTCACAAGTATCAAACATATTAAAAAAAAATTTCCTGCCACCAGGCAGCTACGCTTTTGTATGGAGTTATCTTTCAACAGCAAGGGCCCAACGTTATCTGTATTCAATTTGTTGCCCACCAGAACTCCCAGGACATTTTAATGGACCTGCTTTTTTCCAGTTGTTCCCCAGACTGTACTGTTGGGTGGAGTTAAATCCATCCCACTTTCAGAACTTCACATTCACTTTTGTTGAACTTCTCGAAGTTTCTCTCAGCCCATTCCTGAAACTTGCCAAGACACCTCTGAAGATTTATGTTGCTCTCTCAGGTATTAATTACGACTCCCCAATTTGATGTTGTCCATGAGTTCTCTGAGACTGGTTTCTGTCCTGTGTCACTAATGGTCAGTGAAAAACCTCTGAGGACTGGCACTCGTAATGGCCAGCAGAGAGGCTTTGAATCCCTAATTGCCACACTCTATCCAGCCTGCTCTTTATCACTTGCCTATTTGCCCATCAGAGAAAGGCTCTAGATTGCTACAATTGCTTTTTTTATTGTCACCACGTTGCTCTTCCTTGATTTATATCTGGATTGCTATTTATTTAGGTCAAAACTAAGGCCATTAACTTGAGTTTTAAATTGCTGACCAAAATTTAAACACTTGTGTCTATATGAAAGGTAGAAAAAAGATAAAGTTCCATCTAGCTAATTGGATCCTGAAGATAAATTAGTGAAGAAATATTACTTTGTATTCTCCTCTTTCACACTTCCTAAATGTATTATCCCTAAGAATTTCCACTGTTTTCTTGGCAGCTCTAGCAATGCCTTATTTACCTGTTTCATAGATTACTTGCTGATGTTTCTCATCAGATTGTCTCATCTAGAACAGAGCACACATTTCTTCCTTTAACTAAAGATAACTGTAGTACAGTACACTTTCCATTTCATCCAGTCTTGTAGCAATCAGCACAATCGACCCCTCAGCTGAGTTCCTGGTGTAGCAAC
Source organism: Vireo altiloquus (assembly GCA_013396875.1). NCBI lineage: Eukaryota > Metazoa > Chordata > Aves > Passeriformes > Vireonidae > Vireo > Vireo altiloquus. The sequence continues at coordinate 616,301 of VZRF01003300.1, forward strand.
ACTTCATTGCAGCACATCTGCCCCCAAAGGCAAGGGAAAAACAGGTCTGAGACAGAGGGAGGAATGGTGTAAATGCTCAAATGAAAAATATGGGACTGGATAAACAAGGTCATGCTAGACCATCAAACATTTTCAGAAAGCTTTGCACAAATAGCCAAAAATTTAATTCAAAAGATGCTGCATTACAGAAATAATTTATCCGAAAAGACAGAGGTTTTCTTTTTCCTTTTGTCCTCCATCCAAAGATATTCAAGGTCCATTTCTTGAATTGTAGCATGAAGGACACTAAATTATCAATCAAAGGTAACAGCCCATACACTGAAAGTTTCATTTTTCAGGCATGGATATTACATGAGGTAAGAAATTTCTTTGAATGCTCTTATAGATGCCCATACAAATCTTCAATGACCACAAAGGGATTTATAAAGCTGCTGACTGAAAAAAAACCCACAGAAAATAAAACCTGACAAAGGCTGCTTTTTGTAGTCTGTATCTTATTTGCACTCCCCCACCTTTTCTTACAGAGATCAGCTACACTGACCCATCCCATATATGTAAATCAGCAGGTAGAAAGTATGGTTTACACATTCAATCAAAAGAGAGTATTTTCAACCTAAAATGGGGCTGTTGTCTCCTACAAAAACCTGGGTTAAATCACAATTTTCACTGCAGTCAGTGACAAAACCCTTGTCTTCAACAACATCTCTCTGAGTTAAAGACAGTTCTCCCTCACAAAAGGAACCATACCACTCCTTCATAAATATTTTCTTTCCATCTTTGAGTAGGCATCATAAGATAACCTGGGGCAAGTAAAAATCTTATTTTTCTCAGAGAAAACAAACCAGAACAAAACAAAATACCAAACAGAAACCTTCAGTTCTTGTTGATTGCCCGAGTTCCAGCTCACAAACTCTTGGCAGAGGTGGAACAATGAACTGCTGAATGCTGCAGGGAGTGGAGATACACGCATGATACTAAAAGAAAACAGTGTTTTGTGAGCTGATCTTGTCAGAAAATCTTAGCCAGTCCTTGACAACACACTTCTGATCTGAGCTCCTATTATTCAATAGACAGCAATAATTTTTCTACGAATTTATACTTGTTCACTGAACGACCCTGCTGCAACAGTGATGAAAGTGCTGTGAGTACACCTGTGGCTCCCTTCTACCTGCTCCCCCCTTGAGCTCATTGGTTGCTATTGGACTCTCCCCTAGTTAAGTCTGCAAGGGTGACTTCTTTAGATGCACCTCCTACAGCGCTCAGACTGAAGCTTCTGTTCAGGAGTTGCTCACTGGTACTTGTAGTACTTTACTCTGCACTCCAGGGTTGTGCAGTGAAGAAAACAAATGCTTCTCGGGAAGCTGGACGAGAGACTCCATATATTTCTCTGAACAAGATGAAGAAGCAGGGTACTTCAGTTTGAAAGCCTGTTATGAACTGCAGACTACCACTTATCACTTCGATATTAAATTTCGGTACAAAACAAGAGCAGAAAAGGTTTGGTCTTTAGATGTATGAAAAGAGGATCATCATGGAAAACTTAGGAATTTAAATTTTCCCTCTATAAAGCAATTTTAGTACCATTACAAGAATACTGAATAAAGGACCAGCATCATGAATACATCGGTGTTATGAAGAAGTCAAACAAGAGCCACAAAAAGTGACTGGTGAAGTGGAAAACAGACACTTAGAGAGTGAAATTTCAGGAGCTTTTTCTTATTAAGGTAGGAAGTGAATCAGGCATTTCATAGTGTTAGTGTAAATATCTCTGGCAGTGGTGGCAGGTATTTCAGTCTTGCTGACAAAACTGAAAAGTATCAATAACGAAAAGATTTAATTTTTCTACCAGCAAAATATTAGGTTATAAGCAAGTTTAGCCTTAGCTTTTCCTGGAATTATTAAAGTCAGGTCAATTATGTTCATAAAAAGAACATAGACATTATAGAAATTGGATAAAATATACAGCCTGTGGAAATGAAAGCTGGATGACATCTTGGCCAAAGATCATACCTGAACTTGAATATACGAATCTTAAGAGTTTTGTGCATTTGTTGCACATCATCTCATTTTTTTCCCAATTTTCTACAGGATGCCAGCAAAACCTTTGCCCATTAAAAAAAAAAAAAAATCTGTTTTATTCTACCCCTAGGTATTTCATTCCATGTGGTTTGAATTAGGTTAAGTTGAATGTGGATTCAACTTAACATTTCAGTGGATTTAACTGAGCCTGAAAACTCATAAATATCTGATCTTTAGATAAGTATTTAAGCAAGGGACTATCTCCAAACCCTTATAAGAGTCTGGAATTAGTCTGGAGGTAATATTAGAAAATTCTGAGATAGTCAGAGAGAGTCAGGCTCTTGTCTGAAAAAGTGACATTGACAGTGAAGATGACATTTCAGTTTGAGCCATTAACCAGTCTTGGAAAAAAGAAAATCATTAAGACTTGAAAAGCCAAAGAAACCTCAATGGGAAATACATAGAACCTTTTCAGTTCCATCAGAAATATTTTCAAAACAAAGGGGAAAGAAAAGCCAGTCATGTATTGCTACACTGGTAATATTTTTTTCCATAAACTAAGACATGAAACAAAAAAGCTCTCTGCAATCTGGTACTTGATCAATCTAAAATGGTGTTCTACATTGATGTTTGGACTAAATGATGTTAAAGGTCTTTTCCAGCCTGAATGAGTCTATGACTCGGTGGAACATACTAGAAGATGTTGGCAGGGTTATTTTTATTTCCCCCTCCTATGTTTCTCAGTCAATTACTATGCCTGAAGGTTTCCCTAAGGCATAATTACACAATAATTTTGTAGATCACACAAGATGTCACCAAGCCACAGTCTTCATCAGCATCTGTGAGACATGGATTCCTACTTCTGCAGCCAAAATGCAAGCACGGGTTCTTTAAGGTACTACTCAGTCTGCCCTGGTCCAAATCCAGTTCTTGCCCACTACCTTCAACACTTGGAAACTATGGAGCATTTTATTTTCCAGCACCTTGCACCTTGGCTGAGAAAACTGTAAGGTAATAAGCTCGTTCAGCCAAAAAAACATCAAACTGCCTGTTTAACCAGTTGAACATAGAAAGAAAGCTTTGTGTGACTTGATAGACAATAGCTTGCATTGATTTAAGGAGTGAAAGGTAGCAATTAACACTACCAAACATTAGCACGGGGGTGATGAATAATCTGGCTGCAGTTCTAAGGGGAATATCTCCTTTTGGGAAAAAAAAACATTCACACCAGAATTTGGCAGGACATTAGAGTGAATCACTGCTATTCTTCATACAATCTTTAATGATCACAAACAGTCAGAACCTCCAATTTACATCTCATTTACAAGATGGCATCTTTTAGCAGCATGAAGCCTCCTAACATGCTCTCAACTACTAAATGATTGAAGATTTATTCTTGCAGTACCTAGATTTTCTCAATCTAACCTTACTTACATCTGCTGCAATTACAACATGAAGATGCTTAGCCTGTGCTTACAGAAAAACAAGGATGGGTTTACACTTCATGAGTTTTTTCCTTCAAGAGGCTAAAATTGATCCTTACGAGAGAAAACAGCACCCTCTCCTTTCCTTCTAGCAAAATATGACAAAAACCACTGTGCTAGTCTCTGTCGATGAAGCGCTCTCCAAAGAAGCAGATGAACAGACCAGATGTACACAGCTTGTCTGATACCTTGCTGCTTCAATAATTTTCATTGCAGTAAATGTTGCTTAATGCTGGTATAATTTGTTGCTCAAAGGAAGTAATTTTAGTTTCCTTTAATGCTGTTATGATGATGCCTCCTCTTTTCCTGAAAGACTCAGGACATCTACTACCCACGGAGCAGCTTGGAGGTGAATCTGACTTTACAACCCCGAAAGATAGCAGAAGGGCAGGGACATCTGAGAACAGGGTCACTGTGAAAAGCCATGAAAGCCTGAATACCTGTAAGCTAGCGCAGCTCGTGCTGTGCATCAGCAGACATCAGCAACTGGCAACTGCTGGGGTAGCAGTCCTTTATTTACTTGGCATGCAACTCCTTTATATTTACAGCTCAATTTGATTAATGGTCACAAGTGATTGAAATGCTATTTGCATAAAATATACTTTGCACTGCAAGTAATTTTATATAGGAGACACACGTAGTTTGGAAATATTGCTTGGAGGGCGATTTTTCTTGGGAAACAAATTAAAATTAAAAGTAAAAATATACATATTAATATGTGTGTTATATCCTCCTTTCCTCTAGTTTAAGTTCCTTTTGGATGTTCAAAGACCATCTCAGTGTTACTGAAATCTTCCATTTCAGTTCATGACGTGAGGTTTTTAAGAAGATTCTAGTCTGAGCAGTTGGCTGATTTGGGGACCAAGTAGGATTACTTTTCTGGTTTGGACAACTTATCTGATAAGCTCAGGACTTCGTCATTCCATAACATCACTTAGAGTGTGCCTGTCACAGCACAGAAACAGTGTTTGATGCAGACAAAATCAGGAAAACTAACCCCCAAAATGAATCAATCACTCAATAGTCTAACGGGACATTTTTCCTAATATCTTTTACAGACTGATGCATCCCTTATATCCTCTGTCCTGGCTGGAAGGCCTTTTGCTTGAGCAAGATTATCCCATCAAAACTAAACCTATATCTCATACATATTTACTAAATATACAAATACTTTAAATTTTCTAATATAAATATTTACTAAATATTCTAAACCTGTATCTTATACCTAATTATAGGACAACAACCTTTCTTCTATGTTCAAGCAACGTAGCATTGCAGAAGAGGTATAGGTGAGCATGACAGAGGAAACACATATTTAAGCAAGGGCACCAATTTGTTAAAACTTTCTTTGCCCCACATGAGTGCAGCAGCTCTCCCTTGATATATTATTTGCACTAATTAGACACTCGTTTTTAGAGGGTTCATCCTGGCTGGATGCCAAGCACCCACCAAAACCTCTCTATCACTCTCCTCTGCAGCTGGATAGGGGAGAGAAAATATAATGAAGCATTGGGTTGCAATGGGTTGCAATAAGGACCACTCATAAATACCATCATGGGCAAAGCAGGCTAGAATTAGAGATATTAATTGTATTTATTACTAACAAAATCAGAGCAGGATGCTGGAAGTAAAACAAATCTTAAAAACTATTTCCACCCACCTCTCCCTCCTTTCCATCTCTACCTCCTCACCCAGCAGCACAGGGAGACAGGGAATGGGGGTTATGGTGAGTTCACGACATTATTTCTCCTGCTGCTGAGAGAGAGGAGTCCTTCCCCTGCTCCAATGTGGGATCTCTCCCATGGGAGATAGTGCATCCCTGAGTAGGGATTTGTATGTTCTCATTAAGTTGGAAAATTCACCCCAAAATCTGAGGTGAATACACTGACACCTTCTTTTGTCTTCACTAAAAATTTGACCTGTAAAGCACCAATTTTGCTAAGGTGAAGTCTTGTCAAGGTTATATCAGGTCATATCCTGAGCAATGTAAAACCCATACAGTTCCCATACACTCTCAGAATGTAGAACAAATGAAATCTAACAACATATATATTTCTGAAATAAATGCCACATAAATGAACACAGTCAGATACACAAGCTCAAACAGTGCTCTTCAGGTCATTTGAGATCTCTCATATGAAATATTTTCCCTGCTGTTAACCAGTGTTTACTTTTGTGCTTCGTGTGCACCTGATTAATGACAGGAGAATGATAAATATGAATGTTATTTTAAAAGATTTATCTCTCCAACACATAAGAACCACAAACTTCAAAGTTAATAAAGCTTGTTAATCTGTCACGTAAAGGCTTGCACTTTCCCTATTTGCAGAAGAGCATTGTCTCATATTAAGATATGGGCTTTATCTGGCTCTACTAAAGTGTTGAGAGAGTATTTCCTTTATATAAATAGCATTTCCTGTAAATATAGTGGTCATTCTTTGGTTCATTGCCCAGAGAAGGTATCCTGTGTAGCTCCCTGATATGCTTAACAGGTGCTTTTTTAAGCACACTTCCCTCTTTCATCATACACTAACCTTCAATAAATCAGAATAATTTACAATGAGAGTTCTCTCAGAAATCTGCTGTTGTAACAGAAAGTTCCAATGTGATGGGGCAAAATTCTGTTAACTGCAGTGCAACCATGTGAATTGCCAAATTTGAAATGAATGAGCCTTGTAATGCCTCAGGCATAACATTTTAGTGGCTGAAGAATTTGACACTGCATGCATTTTGAGTTTCTATAATCCTGTAGTTATCCTGACAGCAAAGAATCTCTGCTCAATAACAGTAACTACACAGAGGAAATTATTAAAACACACTCCACTTATACAGAAAAGAAATCTTCACAACTGGAGCTCTGTATTACATATCTGTAATACAGAATCAGTTTTTGGGTGACCCATTTATTCTATATTTTCCCACTAAGATCCTCCACAGCTTTCATATTTAAATATTGGGAAAAGAGAGAAACTTCAGGAGATTGGGTTTTCTTTCAGACACCCTAATGCCCAAGAGGAGCAGGTACACTGAAGACATTGGTGTTGGAGCTGGCCCCATAAGTCAAATAAATTCCACAAAGAACAGAAATGATTTTGTCTAAAGAACAGCTGTGTTGTTTCCATCAGTTCTGAAACCCACACAAAACTCAGCTCTTGTCTGTTCCCCCATGAAATTAATTTAGCCCTTAATTTCTCTAGGCAATACCATTCCATTGATGTGAAATTTGTTTTTAAGGACAAAACAGAATTGTACCTCCTTAAAAGATGCCCGAAGCATAGTTAAAATTCTTAACATTTTTGTCTTCAGAACAATGGTGGAGTAACAGAAACACTTTTATACCCATAGGTGGTGTTTGGATTTGGAGTGTAATACCCAAACCCCATTTAAAGTCAAGGAAGTGTCTGAAGCACCTAAGGCAGCCCTGTAGCTGTACCAACCTACAGTCAGAATAGAAAATCATTCACATTCAAAGGAGGATTCAGCCCATCTATTCTTTCTGCTGATTTCAGAGGGAGTCTAGAGTAACTGCATGCCAATAGGAGATACCTCAGTTTTTGCAGCTAGCGGTGTTTTCATCTTCAGGAAAAGTTCTTGGCTCTAAGTATTGAAGTTGGGCAGATGTGAACTTCAAAGGTCCAAAACTGAGATTATCTATCAGTGACATCGAGAACTGGTGAGAAGCTTCCCTTATGTTACATTTAGGTGAATAGGTAAGAGGGAAGAAAGAGCAACAGCCTTTCAAGCTGCATAATCTCTCTCTTTTCCATTCTTAAAAAAAATATTCTTTATCACATGGCATTGAAAGACCTGAAGTAAAGTGTATGGCAAGCATAACTCCATTTAGATTTATTCTAGCTCTTAGCAGTATGCCGAAACCACTCCTATTTTGTCTAACAGTATATTAATAGGCAGATCTCAGTGTAATTATTTATTTCCCCAAATAAAATTAATCCTCTTTATTTTGCTTCTGCTTTTTCCTGAAAAAGGCTTGGTTGAGTGCACTATGCCAACACTAAAAATGAGGGCATTCTGCACTGTGGGGCATCCCTGATGGTGTAAAAGGGATTCACTTCCTGTTTTGTTGTGCTTCGAGACAGCATGTATGTAAAAAATTGTGAAAATATCAAATACAGTGCAATTAACTCACAAGAAAATAATTCCAGCAGCATTTCCACACAGAATGAAATACCAGAACTAATAATAATAAAAAAAAAATTAACAACTCCAGGCCTAAAGGAACAATAACATAATAGGAATTGTCCCCACTCACCTGCTCTGAGAATGGGAACTCTGCATGGTTGCTGATACTGGATTGATTATATGAGGAATGAGAAGAAAAGGCTAATAAAATAACATCCAGGTAAACAAATAAATAAAGGAATACTACCAAAGACATAACAACAGAAACATTTATCTTGAAAGTATGTACACAGAGAAATACCAGTAGAAAGTGAGACCACTGGGCTCTGATCCAAGATCATTTTATTGTTACATCTGAGCCTCCTGTTTTTATTCATGAAGAAAAGTGATGGCTACTCTTTTGCTTACATATTCTTGATGGGCTTTTTCCTGATGATTTACCTGCACAGATGGATCTCAGAAGTGTATAAACTGCTTCTGTGCTGAGCCAACTTTGTCCAAAGTCCTCATTCAGCACTGAAACCCCAAGTGTATCTCATCAGTAGCTCCTTTGCCCCCACATATTGCTAGTAGTATAAAAATTAAGGACTGCTTCATAACTGCTATTTCACAGAACCATTACGGATTGACTCCATGGAGGCGATTCTCCTCCTCTGCTCTGCTCTTGTGGCACCTCACCTGACTGGTGTATCCAGTGCTGGGGCCCCAGCATAAGAAGGACATGGATCTGTTGGAGCAAGTTCAGAGCGGGGCTTGAAGATGCTCAGAGGGCTGGGGCACCCCTGCTGTGGAGCCAAACTGAGAGAGTTGGTTTTGTTCAGCCTGGAGAAGACAAGGCTCCAGAGAGACCTTAAAGTACCTTCCAGTACCTAAGAGGGAGGGACTTTTGACAAGGGTGTGTAGTGACGGGAAAAGGGAGAATGGCTGTAAACTTAGAGAGTAAGTTTAGGCTAGAGACAAGGAAGAAATTCTCTCCTGTGAGGATGTTGAGGCCCTGGCACAGGTTGCCCAGAGAACCTGTGGCTCTCCCATCCCTGGAAATGTTCCAGGCTGGGTTGGATGGAGCTCAGAGCAACCTGGTCAACTTGAAGGTGTTCCTGCCCTGGCAAGGGGCTTGAAACAAAACAATCTTCCAATTCAAACCACTCTATGTTTCTGAGTATAATTATTTGGAAAAAATACAATTCTAAAAAATTGGACATTTAGCCAGTGTTAAATTTCAATTGGCATGTGTTTGAACTAAGTCACCTATTTTTAAATTGTTCACAAAATCAGTTATATTTCCATTGCCTGGAGAGTTTCCTCCAAGGTACTTTTCAGCCAGGTCCCAGCAATAACCAAGCCATTTAAATTATTAAATTTGGATAAATACTTAGGATACAAATGAATAAATTGCAGCAAAAGACCCAGACCATTTGAGTCTCTGGAAATTCTTGATGCACATAGCAAGTGTTCGGTCAAGCCCCAGAGCAATTAACATCACAACGCTCAAATCAACATAGAAACTTCTGAGAAGGAAATATACAGCTGGAAATATTTGTGTCAGCATTTTTTTCACCTGATGACTCTTCTTAGCTTCACTATTCTTTATATATAATCTTCCTTAACTCACATAATAGGAAACCAGTCAATGAGGTATATTTTAACCATAAATTCCCTTTTCCCTCAAAACCCCTACACTGCACACACAGAACATCACAGGTGACTTACTAGCCATATTGTCAGCAATAAAGAGAACTGGATAACTTTTATGCTCCTGACCGGGGCACATCTCCTACACAGGTGCCTAACACCACTGTTTTCAGTGTAGATAATTGCTGTTCATCTGATGAATTTTCTAAGAGTGCACTTCTATCTTGACAGAGAGGCAAAGCTCACAAACACTGATCTTAGATGCTGCACCTGCTTATTAACAATTTTATTCAAATTCCATAGTTTACAGAGGTTACCCTTAGCAGGAATACCAGTCCCCACTCACCTTATTCCTCCCCACCGTGTCTCTCAGGGGAGTTCAATCAGATTAAAGTCATACCAAAGGGCAGCAGTGAGCAAATTCAAAGAGCATACACTGATTTTGCTTGCTGAAACAACGTCATGATTTAAGCTGCAGCAGTGCTTTATGGCAAAAACTATTGTATTTCACTCATATCTGCTAAATCCTTACAATTGTGAGGCAAGTTGTTAATACTCCAGCATCCCTCAGCTTAAGCCGAGACACAGACATCAATTTGGGGACTGACACAGTCTAAAACTGGTCATTTGTAAATGTATTAATATTTACAGGTATTTCAGTATCAACTTCTGCATTAATTTGGAAAAAAAAATATACAGAATTCCGTGGTGGGTTTTATTCCTAGGATAGGATTGGATTTCATGAGTGTTTTATAACTATGGTTTTACCTGACAAGATAGCTAGATGGTGCTAAAACATACTTGTTGCAATACAGTTTTACTGCTCGTTATGTGTTTTGAAATACGGTGTTTTACCTCTATGATTGCCCATAGCTACAATATTTATGTACACTTTCCTCCAGGAACTTCCTGAAAAAAGTTCCTAGTGAGTCTGGAAAGCATTTTTATTTTCATACTGAAAATGAGATATTAGGGATAGAGAAATAAAAGGACAATGATCAGTCAAGCTATTTCTTGACTCACAGATGAGCATGTTAGCCACTGCACTCTCTGTCTTTTACAAAATTTACCAACCACTGAAACACAGCTTCTTCTGTCACCAAATCTATCAGTTTAACCATGAACCCTGTTAAATAGAAATTTTCATGTAGGTAAAATGGAAATTCAGGAATTAAATTGGTTGCATGCTATAAAAATTGAGGCATCTGAAATATGTATTAACCAATTTATGAGAATTTTGTGCATAATAGATACATATGTTAAAATAAAAAATAATAACTATAAATAAAAAATGCAACAAAAAATCTAACCTTTTGTAATCCTGTATTTGTTTAAGGCAGAAGTGAAGAGTGAGTTTGTAAAGACCAGATTAATTACAGACAACATTTTCTTTTCAACTTTAACCTTTCTTTGTTGAAATTTTACAAAGGAAGTAAATTAGTTTAAATTTTTCCCATTACAGGCTTTCATGGGGAGGACTGCTTACAATGTAAATTAATAATTAACCTGCAAGTGATAAATATTTGAAACAATCAAGTAAATATATTTACATACACTGCCTTCATATTTTTGAGAAATATTCTTCGCTAAACTCATAATAATCTGCTCCTCATGGCCAGTAAATTCAGTCAGTCTCATTACTTACATCACCTTCAGCTGCAAAACCCACCTACATTAATGCATTAGGCACATTTTTATTCTTTAATATTTTCAAATGTCTTTTGTTATAAACAGGAACATTAAAAAAATTGTATTTAAGCAAGCTTGGCTTACTTTGAGAGCATCTTGAAAAAGTGAGCAAATCTTACAAAGCTCAGCTAGGGTATACAGCATTGGAAAAGAGCTCCAGTGTCTTGCTCTGAACAGAGATCTTCTCCATATGTGATTCCCACCTGCAACTGTTTGAAGTCATGACAGATTGTCTGGAAACTCATGAGTGTGCATGTTGCACACTACTGTTTTCTACAGCCCTACGCACTTTAGGTAAGGGTTGGAGATGGGAGACGTAAGAGAAGCTTGTTTCTCCTAAGTAACCTGCCGAGCTGGACAGTGAAGAGGCCTGCACAATGAATCCTGTTGGAAATCATTCTCTGGAAGCTGCAGAGAGCTGTCATTTTAAGCAAGGACTCCTTTATCTGGTTGTACTATTTGTTTTTTCAATTATAGACAAGACTTTATTTGTCAGATCAGTGAGGAAATGCCTCAAAGCCTGCAATACTACCTTGCTTGTCCCTTAATTCTTGAAAAAAAAAAATATTTTCAGAAATAACATATTTATACTGAGCTGATTTCTGTACCACTCTGCCAAGGTGGGACTGGAGCAGCTGGATTGTGGAAGACTAGCTAAGGAATTTTACATATTGCCCTTATTCACATAGGCAGTGTGGTTGGTATATTCCCAACTCTGGGGGCAGAACCCATTTCAGAGATAGCTCCTTCTCCCTGTATTTTGTGTTTTCAGTCTTTTACTTGTCTGAAGTGCAGAGTGTGTGCACTTTATCACAACAACTCTCTTGAATCTGCTCTTGCTCTTTTTTGTGGTTCTGAGGATATGCAAGGTTTCTTGTACATCTCATTCAGCATAAGCACTAGGGTGACCAGAGACCTGGACCACTTCTCAGAGCCAACACACATGGAGGAAGGGAGAAAAGCAAACAATACACCAAACTGATGAGGCAGGACTTGCTATTCTCCCAATCAGATGTGAATTTCTCTTTCTTTTTTATCTTGCTCTTCACAAACACTCATACCTGTGAAGATGAAAGACTTTACAGCCAACAGAGAAGACGACACAGTAATTTCTTCTGAATTTAGTGAAGAATTTTCTCTTTGGTAGTGAATAATAGCAGATGTTTTAGGGAAAGATGCCAGAGTAGAAATATGAAAGCTTTCCTGTTAGGAAGTGCCTGTGTTATGTTTCACACACCTTTGTTTTGTCTGTTTGTTTGTGGGTATGTTGTTGTTGTCACTTTCCTTGTTTTAAAGTTCTTGTTTCACTTTCCTGTAAAAAAGAAGGTCCAAATCTTTAAAGTGACCTCTTAAACTCTTAAGGTCTCTGGACATTTTCCTACAGGCAGCTGCTTCCCAAGTTCACCCACACTCCCTGCCAGAGACACATGAACCAGATCCAAGCCAGAGACCTTTCAAACATGCATAATGACCTTGCCGTCTCAGCAGGGCTCATTAGCACTGGTACAGCCTGGCTGCTGGACCAGAATGGCCTTGTGCCTGCCCAGGCTGGATGATGGACGAGCAGAGTGCCTCAATTTGTCCAAAACAACAGGTAAAAAGTTCTTTATACTTTCCCCTACAGAGCAGACATTTTCTTTCATGGGTGCTGAGAAATGCCACCTTCAGGGCAGAAAGCAAGGCTAGCTAGTAAAGCACAGGGAATTTTTCAACGAGGGTATGCACTTGATCATCTGAATTTTGAACAGAAGAGCCTAGAAATACAGATGAGGATTTCTCCTTTCAGTGCCTGCAGAGATTTGGACTCTAGGCTATGGATTTGAGAAGGCAATTTCCACAGGTGATAAAATGCTCTTCTTGTCAAAACAAGACCTTTTTTTTTCACGGATGATTAGCTGGCAATTTGGCTAGCAGATGCTGAGTGATAGGATCTCACAAATCAGCAAATCCTGCCTTCCTCCTGATCCACACCTGTTTTACTATCACCATGATGAGTGCTGAACCTGAATGTGATTAAATTTAAATGCCTCCCTCAGGTGGTTAGGGAAAAAAATAAAAAAGGCAAAAACAACACAATTTTGGAGAAGTAATGCTCTGGCTTAGAAAGAAGCAAATTGAGCTGCAGAAAAACAGCACCTTGGCTTTTTAAAAGTTCATTTGCTCCTGCTGTTTATACTCTACCTGAAGCCACATCATCCTGACTTTCTGACTTCTCAGCTGGTGATGTTTTAAAAGATTATGATATTGGATGGATTATAAGTTGCAATTTTTGTGCTTTCATATAAGTTTGCCCCTAGCAAGAAAGGAAAGACACAAGCCCTGTTGCCCTTTAGAAAATGAGCAGCGAATAAGATCCTATTTTCCAAATATTTACATAGCTATCAAGTTATTTTCCTATTAAAGGTTTATTTTGAAAATAATCAAATTCCGAAATTTTTTTTCTGTAGATGCTAACATTTTATTCCCAATTGTGAATTGCAATAGCACAAAAAGGATGCCTGTTATTCAGTAACATACAAGTTTTATGTCATCTCCATGGCTTTCTCGACACCTGTTTCTGAAAAGCATATGGACTTGGAAGGCATAGCTTAGCTCCTAAATCCTAGCAGCATACTTAGCAAAAGTATCTCAGCTCCTGTTCCTAACATGGTATCTTTTATTACTGAAGTACCTTCAAGGCCTTTTATATTTATTATAAACAATTAAATACGTGGTTACCATGTTTCATTCTGGATCCATTTTACTTATCTGAAAAGTGTGTGTTTATGAAACGTAAAGGATTGAGAAACTAACAAAAATTTTGAGTGAAAGAGCCCAAAACCATTTTTTTCTTCCTAAGCAAACCTGTTATCCTCTGCTCTTCTGATTTCATTACAGAGATATCAGAGAAGTTACAGTGGTGTTAGATCTGAGTAACCAAGTGATGAATTAGGTCCTGTTCATTTCATTACAGCAGCATAAAGCAGATGCAGTGTACATATGGGTCTCTGACAACAGGCTCACTGAAAGAAAGAAATGACACATTCCAGTAGTTCGAAAATGCCTGCCTGGATAAAGCAGTCCCATATTTATTTCCTATGAGTGAAACCTATAAACAATTGATATTTGAGAAATAAAAAATTAAGTTTGCAACCACAGTTTGGAGTGGTTTATATCATGGTATTTTCAGATGACACTGTACTGCATTAGGTTAAGATACACCATGAAAACCTGCTTCCATTGCTCAGCTTTGAGATCAGCTCAGTGCTGGAGTCGTGTTTATGTGTAAATTCACTTGCCCCTTCAAATTTGTCCATATGTGCAGATGAATTCTTCTCCAACTTTGTCAAGAATTACACCTAAATTTGTAAGACAGAAACTGGTGAATTCCTGCTTGTCAAATCTCACGCCCTGTCCTCAGTGCCCCCATCCCTCCATTCTGCTGGCTGCTTTTTTGGTCCTGTGGCTCTCAATCTATCTCCTATGGTTCCATCACCATGCCAGAAGCTTACAGGCTTCATCTCCTGACTTTACATTCTTAATCACTAATTTCTCCTTTAGAGTTCAAGGGCTTTTTCTCCTATCCTCTACTGTATTTTGCAAATTTGATCAGATTTGCTATTTTCACGACTCTCATCAGTATTTTTATACCAAGGTCTTGCTAATTCACTTTCTGCATATTTCTGTCTTGAGGAAGATGTATGAACTCCACGAGGCAAGTGGCTGAATTTTCTTTGCCCGAAATGTCTTCAAGCACTATGACACCTCTGCCACTAAAAGCACAAGAGAAGGTCAAGATGAACAATGGTGGCTAAGAACAAGAGTAAAACTCTTTATGTGAGGTTATTTGACTGTAGAATTGCAGATAAATAAAAGCCTTTCATAATGAAAGCTTGATTAGAATTGTCATACTAAAATTTTTATAGACCTCTATCTAAATATTTGTAAAATGCTCAGTAACCAAATTTTCTGATAGAAATGAATAAACAAATAAGTGAGTTGCTTGGAAATTTTACATCACTGAAAAATATCATTTTTATACATCAACAATTATTCATTTAAAAATGCCTGGGAAACTGGCATTTTCAATGAGGAAAAAGTTCTGTTTATTAAGCCAGCTGAAATATTTTTGAACTAGTAAATAAACAGACTAAGTAGATACCTACCAGTGGCACGTCTACTGATCTGAAACTTGAGGTAATCAGTAGAGTAAATATAATATTTTTTATAATGCTTAAAATAGGTGAGAGTGGAGAGGGAAAAGTGTCATATATCGTTGAAAGATTGCTTGGCTAAACTGTGGGAAGAGGCACAACAACTGGTTCTGTGCTTTCATGTTTCTTCTTTGTCCTCTTTCTACACCAGCTCCAGAAATCCAGAAAAAAGCCTTGTAACCCGTAGAGAACATCACACCTGGAAAATTTTACCTAGGCTTTTCTACATCTATAACTATCATGTATTGCCCATGCTTTCTTAAAATGTCACTTTGAAGCATAAAACAAAGTAAAAAATACTTTAAGGTATGGTTAAGGGAAGCTTTGCAAATCCATCGTGGACAGATTCAGGCTCTTTCTGCTGTGGTCCCAAGTCGGCTGGGTGGCAACCACACCTAGAAACAATGCTTGCACCAGTGTGATGCTTGAACTAATTACCTGTTTTTGCAAGGTAAATTAGACCAAACGCAGTTTTCCACTAAGGTATCTATACTGTATTTGTGTGGCTGAATTGGATTAATCTGCAGGGGAAAACTGGCACTTGGGTAAGCATTGGTTAAACTAAGTATGTATTCCTCTATTTTAAACCACTAATCCCTGGTGAGAGAAATCTGAAAACAAAGAGGTTTTGCCATGGAGACAATGGTATCCATACCCATCAGAAATTTTATACGTAGACCCCTGGAAGAACCTTTCTGACTTATTTCTGTCCAGCAAAAATCAGCAGTCAGCAGTGCCCATGCCACCTCAAAGCCTGGCTATCCAGCACACTGGACTAGGAAGCACACACTAGAGCATGATATATGCTGTGCCTGTCCTTGGAGATCCCACCAGGTATAAATATCACAGCTGTAAGTGCCTGGCAGATATACAAAGCCTTCTTCACCCCTGCTCTATTGTTTTTTAAAGATTCCTTATTACCTCTTGGTTCAAGGTTACTGTTAATTGCCATGCAATTAGCACAATAGCATCTGATTAGCTTGAAATGCAGGCAGAAAAAGATCCCCTCTGCCTGAAGTTGCTGTGCACAGTCATACCTGGGAGGAAAGGAAAGTGTCCTACGGTCAACATCCATTCATGTTTTCTCCCGTTGGCATACAATTCCAGCACACCTCGCAAGGCACATAACTGCTCTCCATAAAAGTATTGAATCCTAGAGGGGTTTGGCGTGGAAGGGACACTAAAGATCACCTCATCCCAACCAACCAACCAACCTGCTGTGGGCAGGGATGTCACCCACTAGACCAGGTTGCTCAAAACACCATCCATCCTGGCCTTGAACACTTCCAGGGATGGGGCATCCACAGCTTCTCTGGGTAAAGGGTTCCAGAGCCCCACCACCTTTACAGTGAAGAATTTCTTTCTAAAACCCAATCTAAACCTATCCTCTTTCAGTTTAAATCCATTCCCCTTTGCCTTTCACTATTTGCCTTTGAAAAAGCCACTCTTTTTTATAAGTCTCCTTTAACTCTTTCTTACTCAGTCTACTCTTCATCCTGCGCTCCTTTACCAAAGGTTTCCCTGCAGCAGCTGGTAATGAGTGGTGTCTTCCTTTACCCCACATTTGTCAATCTTTGAGCAACAGAAGACTAAAGTCTTGTTGACAGCTCATCAGCCTGCTCTTGTCTTAGTATTTTGTTTCAGTAAACCAGTTAATTACCATGTTTGTACTGACAGATTAGTTGTTGTTGTTTTTTTCTTGATAATAAATACACAAAATAACACTGTCTCATCAATCTGGCTAAGTCCTCATCCTACTTTCTGCTCCACAATGACCTTTTCATGCTGACTGAATTATGTGTCCCTTACATGATTTGCAACAGATATAGATTGCTTACCTTCCCTTTCTGCTTGATGACATGCTGATTAATAGCACCATGAGAACTAGCTCCTTGTGATCAATTAATCATCTGTCATAATTGTTCAGTAGCTAAATAATTATTAATTTTGGGTGCTTGTGATGGTGAAGGTTGACAATGTTGGAAAGGAGAACATGTTCCCTTTGCTTTACTGGGGACCTGAGTCTAAAAACCTCATAAAAATAGATATGTGTCAAGGCATTTATCCTTCTGTACTTTGGATTGTAATAACTCCTTTCAGGGAATATATCAAAGTATTCACTAAATGTCAGCTGTTGAGGGAACTTGATAATGGAAAAGCAATGCCTTTCTTGGGCACATATTAAAGGTTTGAAGGCTAGGCAAGACAACGCAAGCTCTGTTCATGAATAGTAGGATTCATGAATAAAATTATTCATCCCCACTCCCTATTTAATGACTTATGAGGAGAGAATTAAGCAGATTTATTATCTCCTGCTAGTCAATGTAGATAAGAATTTGAAAACCTAACTCCTCAGAGGTAGCAAATGTGAGGTAGGTCTGCAGAGAACTCCCTACTTCGACACTAAGCTCCTGGAACATGGGGGATCTCACCTGAGAATATGGAGGACTCAGTGACTCTCCCTTTTTCCCTCTAGATCTACAGTTTGAGTTGTCACTGGAGAGCACGTTAGGGAGTTCATAATAAAGGAGAATTCTGATTTGGCGTCATTATAAACCTAAGTGCTCAGAAGACAATAGTGAAACACAGTATTAATTAATGAAGAAGCATGGCATGGGAATTCGAATTAACCACATTTTGCTAACTCTTAAAATCCAGACCTCTACAGAAGTGTACTATGTAGATGTAATACAACAACACCACACCTGAAAAGTTAAACACCACAAAATTATTTCTGTACAGAGAAATTTCACATTTAAAGGTTTCCTTTAGAACTTGAAAAAGTCAAAGCTACTCCTCTATTCTTGTGATTCACTTTAAAAACCTCAAACAAACCTATACACAAGCTCAGAAATTTATCTAATAGGAAAAACCGTTACACCATGCATTCTTTTTTTGCACACATATCCTAAGTATAGGGCTTGGAAGAAGAGATATGTAGGGATTCCAAATAAGTAAGCATTGTGATGATGCAGATTGTGAAGATGGTATTCTTAGTTCTGACTATTGCTAGCCCTAATGATATTCCAAAGGAATGATAAGTCTTTGAACTTTATGCATAGTAACATTACTAGAGAAAAAAAAAAACTGTGATGAAATTTGTATATTTTGGGTTTGGTTTCGGCATTGATATCGGACTGAAGAGTGTTGAGGGTATAGGAGGTAAATAACATTTCTTGGTCTTGTTTCTTCCAGTTAAAGGAAGTGCTGAATACTTGCGTGAAAAATTATATTTTTGAAAAATATACGCAAAGATGAAATAGAAGAGAGGTAAAGCAAACATTTGTGAATGCTCTGAAGTTTTGGATAGAAAACAACATTTTTGGGCACATATAGCAACATTTCCTTGCTTTTCTAAATACTCAAGATTAATCTTCAGTGTTGAAATTTCAAGTAAGGATTTAGTTATCCTAAAAATAACCAACTCTTTATATCTTCCTGCATTTGTACAGTTTTTCACATGAAAACTCAGAGGTCTGTGGTGGTATCTTAAATGAAATTTTAATGGTACAGTTGCGTGAGCAATAATACTGATTAAAAAAATCAAATGAAGGAGCTCTTTGAACAGCCAGTCCAGTCGGGCAGGAATCTAATTACACAAAACAGATGCACTGGTTTCCATTCTCTTGAATGAGAAACTTTGGCTCTCAAGAACCTGGAAATGCAGCATTAATGAATGCTACCAGAGAAAAAATAATTTCTGTTCTGAAAACCTAATAAATTATTATTATTATTATTATTATTATTATTATTTCAATACAAGTATATAGTCTGACTTCCGTATTATTTCCTTAGTAAATGACATAAGTAGGAAAATAGCTGCTTTATGAGAAATGAGTAACACTGTTCTTAAACTATAGTCTGAAATGATAGCAGTTAATTTTGAATTTAATGATAACATTTGAATGTAAAAGCTACATGGAAGCCAAATATTCACATTATGTTGGGTTGCCTCTTGAATAAATGACTGTTCTTAAAGACCAGCCTGAGGATTACATGTATGCAGACAACAGATTTTCCAAAAAAATTCAGCATGATTAATAGTCTTTGACCAAAGAAGTTAATGATAGGGTTTCCTAAAAGGTTAACTCCCACTAACTGTGGGACTAGCTATCTGAGATTTTCTTTTCTGTACTTTTTTTTTGATAGATGACATTTCTATTACTACAGAATGGATTGCCTTGGAAAATATGAAACTGAAATCAAAATCATATCTTAAATTCCTCTTCATTTACAGGACTCCAGATTCGTTAAAGTTTAGACCAGCCTCTGAACTTTACATCAACTTCTTCCTTTTCCTCTGAATTAATTTTTTTTCCTTTTCTCGCAGTTGTTTTCACCTATAAATTTACAGGTAGATATTGTTAGGTTAAGATGAAACTATGCAAATGAACTAGTAAATTAGACAGCATTTTCTGAGATTAGGTAAACTGTCAAAATAAAGTTCCCATACTGGTCTGCAGAATTTACAGAAGGGAAAAAAAAAAGAAAGGGTCAGGGAAGAAAAATCTTTTACGGAAAGTTTATACACAATTCTAAAATTAAGTGGTGGATTGTAAATCATGCTACCCCTTTTTATCTTCAAAATTCACTTAATCATTATAAAAACACAAACCAAAGCCAGCCTCAAATCCTGAGGATTTTAAGGGTTTTGGACCTTGCAGTCTCTTAGACTTGTGTTTGTTAGCAAGATTTTCCATATCTGATCTGACCTTTATCTCAGGTAACTTGGAAGAATTCATGGGAAGGGAAGGAAGATACTTAGAATAATTGCAAGATTAATTTTATCTGCTCTTATAGATGCAAAAGTATCTTAAATAACACTTAATAGGATAGAGTAAAAGTTTAATTGCACCCTGAAAATGCTCCCTTTTGACCACTTTACTTCAAACATAAATATATGCTTCAGGTCATTTGACTTCAATTCATTACCACGACATCCTCTCCCAACACCTGGAATAATAGTCAACTGTTCTGAAGAGTTCAGAAGAATTTAGAAGTGTGCTTAATTACATTAAGTATCTGTAAAAGTTTCACTCAAGTAGTTTCACTTCATGTCCATTTTTCTCTGCTAGATATGATTCAATGAATAAGTTCATGATGCCAGATAAATTTCACCACTTAAACTTTTTTCAGTATATATTAATAACTGATTATGAAAATTGATATGGACCGTAATTTATATAGATTTTTTTACGGGGAAATTTTCCTGGGCAATATCTTCAGGTCACCTTTTCTTACCAAACTGATCTTCAGTGACCTAGTGTTGGTGGTATTCAGAGGTGCTGAAGTATGGGAATAACAACGTTCACTTAATCTAAACCATAGCAGTTTAATACGAAATTGTTGGGCTGTTTGGTTTTTGGGGTTTTTTTTTGCCATAATGGAAAAGAATTTGAAACATTAAAAGAATTTTGAAACTCTTACATTACTTCTGGCAGCTAATTTTTATAAGTTTATGGGTAATTCAGACATTTCTATAGCCTAGTCTTGGTAAACTGGATTTCATTTGAAGGTAGAATTATGCTATGCTGCCCATGCTATAGAGCTAAAATGCTTCTAAAATTTTTCAGATAGTCAATGCAGTCAATTTTTTGTTTGTTGGTTTATTTCTTTATTGTCTCCTAGGATTTTTTCAGTGTTTCCTGTTTGTACAATTTACTCTTCTGTAGAAATGCTGATACTTCAACATTACCACAGTATCTGATGGTCACCATTTTTATTCTTAGTATGTATTTTGATAGCTACTCCTGTGGCAATAGACAACCGGCAAATCTTTCTCAAGGTTAGAATTCAAATGACATTATGCCTGCAGGGTGAGGTTTAAAGCGAGAGGTAATACCTTTTAGTAGGGTGATAGATACATAGGGAAGAGACAAACCAGAACTTGGACACTCAAATCATTCCTCAGAGGACTGTGACTGTCACAGCCTGTGTCGCTTGAAAAAAAAAATCACATTTGTTCAGCAAAATGTATTATGCAGATATGTATGTTAAGTTTTCAGTATGGTCAGGGCAGAACTTGCAGAGTTTATTCTCTTGGAAAGACTTGTTCCATTGTTATTTACAGAGCTTGAGTTTTCTGCAGGTCCTCTTGCCAATAACAATATTTTTTGCATGAAACAAGCATAATGACAGTAAACAAGGTTGGAAAGTACATTAAAAAAGAGCTTAAACATCTATTTACCCAGCGTTAATAAATGCCCAGGTGTTTTGAATCCCCTTTGTATTGCTAAATCAGGGCAGCAAATGACAGAGTACAAGAAGGAAAGATAAAAGACATTTCTACAGAAATAAAAAAGTGCACAAGACTTATTGTCTCTCAACAGGAATACACAAACATGACTTAATAACTTTATTTTGTATTGTTATAGCTTTAAAACACTGTCAGGACAAATTCCACACTTTACTCTTTCTTGAGTCATATTTTAGCCATTTCTGGAAGCGGGTTGCAGCATGTAAAAAGTCCTACTTAAGATCTTCATGGCTAAAACGACAACTCCAGACACAACAACAGTCTTAGGCATCTGTTTGGAACTCAGGTGGGTTGGATCCACTAATGTTTAAATCTACAGTCCCGAGCCTTTGAACAGGTCTTGCCCAGCCCCAGAGACCTCAATGTTTCACAGACTCGTAGTCACCTGGTCTTTCAATACATGCAAAACAACCTGCTTTTTACAGGACTGAATTTGACACTCCTTGGAAGACTGATTTTAGAACAGGCTTCCAATCATAGTATTAGAAGTAAAAATAAATGTAGCAAGATTTAAAATTGAACTAATTTAGCTTATATGGAACATGGTCCAGACTAAAGTGGTGAGGAACAGGACCCCGACTTGTTAATCTCTCATCAGGTCTCCTTTTCTAAATTGTATCCCCTTAAAACTAAAAGGGTAGAGAAAAACACTCCCTCCCTGTCCATCCTGTGAATAAATTGTAGATGTCTCCTACATATTGAGATGAGAGAGAAAAATACTGCCTATGAGTGTCTCCTGAGAGATCCCAAAAATCCCATCAATCCCTGCAGTCTGGAATCAGTGTCTTTTCCATTTAAAAGAGAACCAACAGGATTAAAGCTCAAAACCCCAGATTTGGTGAAGTTACCAAGGTATTTTAATTTTTTTTTTCAGTCGAAAGTGGATATACTCTAGGGAAGGAGAGGAGTAGGAGGGAGGAAGGAGAACAGGATAAGAGGATAGACATGTTGAAACATTGGACATACTTTGTATGGCAATATCACGAAGACTATAAATCTGCTGCGCTACTCTACTGTAGAACTGACTGTGTAACCGGCACATACAGGTCCTCTATGATTGCTAAACTTTTCTTCTGTTAGATTGAAATCAATCCCAATATCTTCCTTCTGCTTTCACTGTCCCCGTTATGCCACACAGCAGCAGGGCTTGGCTGCTCCTGTGCATACCCTGTTGTACGTGAAGGATATATGCAAATAACTAGGAAAGGCTGTTATCAGTCATTTTGCGATAAGCTTTCTTTATGGTCACGATGATAAGATTAAAAAGATTATGGCCACAACACACAGCTACAAAACATCCTGATCCTTCACTGGCAGCTGCAATTGCTGCTGCTGGACAAATGAGGCATAGCAACTTTTCCCAGCATAGAAAACAAGGAAACTGAAAGCCTCTCCCCATCCCCAACAGTTACAACATCAAAAAGGAAGGAAATTTTAGCCTTTCAAATATCAATTGCAGTGATATTTGGTTATTCTTCCAATTTACAGGTTTGCCTTGCCACAATTGCATTGGATTCAACCAATTCATTCAATAGATCACACGGTTTTTTGGGTTTAAAACGTGGTGATGACATCTTATATGTATACATGTAAAATACGTCCATTTTAAAACAAACAGAAAATAGAAATTATATCTAATAATATTTCATAAACCAGGTGAACATATAATATTACTGAAAGACTTTTAGTTGATGTTGTTTCCTAAGGAGTAAAAAAGAGTGGAGTGCTTCTTTTGATCCACAGAGCGGGTAGAGAGAAGAAATATAATTTTTAATTACAGCAGCAGGTACTGAGCCTTCAGAGCAACTTTTTTCATTGTTGTCTGGTAATGGTCTGCTGCAAAATCTTAGTACAAGACCTTGACATGACCCATGATGAACAACAAGGTGTGTGATTTTTTGGACTACCCTCAGGGCTGAGATGCATGGATTTTAATTGGGTCAAGGCAGACTTATAATAGACTTCAAAGTCTTTTCTCTTTTGTCCTTATTGCCACGATAGTGGCTCAGTTTGATAATGCAATTTCAGAGTATTATCATGTAAGTAGCTTTCATATTGAATTATATAACATTTCATATTGAAATATAACAAGAGGATAAGAAAACTAATGCATGCTAGACATCTCTTACAATAAGCTTCTGCATCTTTTCCTCACAAAATGACATCTGTGACCTTTCTCTTCCCTTTTAAGTACAATCAGTCAGTATGAAAAGCTCTGCTCTATGGTTAAAAATAGATCACCACACCTATTAAATGTTGTTTAGCAAAACATGCTTGTCTGCCTTGAAAACCAAAGAAAGAAGGTAACAGTATGGAATTATACAGGTCAAAATATTTTTGTGCTCATATGTTCTGTATTAGCTTGCTAAAAATCTAATTATTTAGATTAGACAGGAAAATAATTAACCATGGCACTCAGGTACCCCAAGTATCTTCCTCCTTGTCCAGAGAAACAAAATCCAATGTACTCTAAACGTGCAGGTATTGAAGCCTAGAGATAGAGTTGACTTGAAAATTAACTCATTCAGGGAAGAGTCAAATCTTCCCGTGCATGATGCACAAGCTACCTCAAAAAAGCATTCAACTTTCTCACTTGCCTCTGAGTACATACACTTCTGTTTTACGAATGCCATGTTATTTTATTTATTTAATTAATAACTTGTTTTATAGCTATACCTGCATGTTTCTTCTTCCTCCATAACTCTCAACCAAATTCTTGGCAGTTATGGAAGTTTTTCACTTACAAATGAGAACATTTCTCAAGGAGGGACACCTCTTTAGGTGCTGACAATATTATTTTATTGCTTATTTTTTTTAATTAGTTGCTAAAATAATAATCTATTACAGTGTTTGCTGAATATTTTTATCGCTAGCCATCTTTCAAAGATTTTTCTTTATGTTTAATTTCTGATTCAAAGTGCTATCAGCTACGTATGGCACTATCCTTAGGCTAGAGGACAGACTGTTGGCTGATGTGATTTTTCACAGTTTCAGCAGTTTGTACAGAGCTGTTTACAAAGAATATTAGTGATACTAACTGAACATGTATGATATGCTCCCAAGTGTAAAAATAATGCTATTTTATAAATAAAACTATGGCTTTGTTGGAAACAGTCACACAATGAAGAAGATCATCTTAAACTCTAAAGTCAATCTCTAAAAGTTGCACTTTCCAATGTCAGGACTTTTTGTTTTCCTGTGTTGAATACAGTAATTAAAAAATGACCTTATTTTGAAGGTTGGTCACATTATAGAAAAAATGGGAAAGGAAGAGTAACTGTCAAATTTAGGTGCAAGCCACATGACAAGTACAGTAATAAAATAAATAATAATTATAATAAAAGTAATAATATTTTAAAGGCTATCTGGTATGTACCATATAAAAGAAGGAAACTGATAATTTTGTAAGTGGGTTTTGATTCAAACAGAGCTGAATATTTGTACTTTACCCACCACTATCTGCTTTCTGTTCCTTCAACTTTAAAGGCTTGTGCCCAGTGCTGCTGTACAGCTGTGGGTGCTAATGGCATAATGCCAGCACACTGTGCTTCAGCTTTATTTTCCAAACAAATCAAGCAGGAGCAGCAACACTACATTGGTTTGATATGCCTGAGCACATCTAGAAAATATTAACTGGAGAGTAGATGCTTTCTCTCTTGGCAGAATCTGGCTCTATCCTGAGGACTCAATTCAAAAGCAGAATAGTACTATGGTTCCCTTTTTTACAGAAATGAAAATAAACCAGGAAACAGACTTTAAAGTTTTTCTACTGTCAGTATATCACTGGATGGTAATTTAGATAGAGATAACCACAAAAGATAGATATAACCATCAAGCAGAATTGTATGCAGTCCATGGAAACATGAGAAATGTGTGGCAAAGGCACATTAAAATTCCATGCCTTACCAAGTTTTCCTCTCTCCTCATTTGCCTCCTTTTCAAATGATAGGAGCCACTAAACCCCTGGCACCAGTCTCCATGGTGGGCAGAGCCACAAACCTTAAATCATGTGAATGATGCTAAAAGCACAGATTTAATCCTTGGAGGACAGGGTTTCTCTACACAGATATTATTTAAATTTGTCTCTCAAAGTTCAGGAATGAAGGAATTAACTTTGGGGATAATACACAAATACATTTGATGCCTTGATCCCAAAATCTCATAATGAGCTATGACAGTTTTCTTGTGATGCTGCTGAGAGAGCCTGCATTTTTGGAGACATAACCTGATTGTTATGTATTTGTCTTGTTCTGTTTACACTGAACTAAAAGAAGGAAAAATACAGATCAGGAATGGGTTTTATAATAAAACCGTAACAACTGTGATATTTCTTTGATTTTCCTCCTTGGAGGCCTGGCAAATAAAGAACAATGTCAGGACATTTTACACTGATTTAAGTAGCTTCTGAAACTAAGCAGTAGTTTTGCCTTGTGAGTCTAATGTACAGGGAGAGCAGCCATAATTTAATGGATTAAATTTGAGTTTAAGAGACTGCAAGATGAATCTGTGGAATGAATCGGCCCCTTAACAATAATGTGAGTTTTTGGTGGAGACTAACGATTCTGAACCTTGGTGACCTGGTATATCTGTACAACATGGAACAAAAAGCTGTTATCTAAAAACACAACAGGTGTGTGAGGCAATAGGAAATCTAAATTATTAATAAAACTGGGCTTGGTCAGAGATTTTCCATACCATATCTTTCTTTCCGCTCCTGTATTTGAATATATGATAGTTGAATTTAATGAGGGGGAAAAAACCAAAACCAAAACCACCAAATTTCCTGTAGAGAATAGATTTTTGTTTTAAAGATTCTTGAGAGTTTTCACTTTTTTTTTTTTCTTTTTTTTTCTTTTANTCAGGACTTCCATGGGGAGCTGCTACTTTGGTATCTTTCCGTCTGGTTTAATTTTTTTTTTTTTCCACAATAAAATCTTTCCTATATAACTTCCCTAAATAACTTCCCTACATTTCCACTCTGTTTTTAGGCTGCTGTGTTGCAACTCCAAGTTTTCATGAACCTTCTGTTCCCCAAAATGCTCTCTTGCTTTAGGTATTCACACTTAAGTTCATTCAGAGACTTTGCTTGTAGACGACTTTAGCAGTTATAATTAAGTGTAATTTCACAGTACCAGCAATATGGAGGATTCTCATTTACCTTACAGTAATAAGCCTCATCAGATTTTATCCCTAGCACAGTGCTTTTCTTCTTGGCTCTGCTAAACAGTAACAATTTGCAGGCTCATGGAAGATTTTACCCTGTGTTTGCTGACAAGAAGTCTATGTCTTGATTAAAGTCTCAACTTCTCTTTCGGTAATAATAACACTTTTTGAGGAGTAACAGATATAATCCAGCTATATGTTTTCCAGAATTACTAGAGAGATTGGACCCCAAAAAATAAAAAAGTAATTTGGATGAAAAGAAAAAAGATTGTTGTGTCCTTTAATCTCCCACAAATCTATTGACATCACTGTCATTTTCTTACCCTATATAACCATATCAGTGCAAAAACTACCCATACCTCCACTGAATGAAAAACAACCAAAAAAACTACACCATCATATAAAAGGAATGGATGTTGCTCACCAGGAAAGAAACGCCCTGTGTGCATTACTAATCTGATGACTCTGTAGGATCTTACCATGCGTGTTGACTTTGGAGATCAAGAACTTGTTTCTCAAAGACTGGGAGCTGGAATGGTGACTGGAGTTTCCATCAGTGTATCAGGCTATAAAAACAAATTAGTCTGTTCCTCTGCATATCACTTGGAGCAGAATTTCACTAAAGAACACCTGTATCAAAAGTAAAACCTCATGTTGAATTATACCTTAGCTTAAAAGAGCTCAGATGGTAGTTAATCCATCACACTTTAATGCACTTTGCTCCAGGGCATAAGTTACACTTACAGATAAAATGAGGACCTCGTTCCTAGGGTAATTTTGTTTTTCTTCACCTCACAGGCACTGCATCTTATTGAGTTTCTCTCTACCAGTTTAAAGATCCTTTTCATACTACAGAACTTTTCCCTATGCAGGACATATTGACTTTCTTTTTTGATAAAATTCTTAGCCTGAGTTGCTTCCCTCCTTCAGTATCCTACAGAAATGTGCTACTGAAATTTCCCTGAAGTTCAATTAGTCAACTGCATTTTTGAACCTTTCCTCTTCCTGGTTCTTCCACCCCAAAATAATTCCACAAAAAGTTGGACATCTTCAGAGCACAGCAGATGTCATAAGAGAACCATAGGGAACAGGACTGTCACCCTACCAGTCTTAGGTATCATCATTCCATCTGTTTACTACTTTCTTATCTCAGTTTTCCTTTCTTTAGACATCCAGAATTTCTCATATGGAAAAGAGATTATGGAAGGGAAACATCACAGGCTTTTTGCATTTTTATTTTAAAATTTCGATTTTCTTGTGCAAGTTTCTATCAAAAATTTGACGTATGAAAACATACAGCACATTCGGCCTGAGATATATACCTGCTAAACAGTATGGGGTTTATATAGATAACGTAAGGTTTATTCAGACAGCTTTTTTTGTTTAATCTGTCTGATGTATGTAGAAAATACTCAAAATAAGATTCTCACTCAAAGCTCTTTGGGGACTCTGTTAAAAGGCAAGAAAATCAATTGTTTGTTTAGCAACATCATTTCAGGCATGGTCTGAAGCATGAGCTTATTTATCAATAAATCATATTCTATGAAATGTAGGCAAACAAAATAAAAATAGGAAATAATATATTCTTCATTTATACAGCACATTCTATGTACTATTTCAAACAAATTTAGAGTGTCAAATAAAAACCTTTTTATTCCTGCAGGACAATGAAGCATAGAGATGATTGATGTATCATTAGAAGCCCCACAGATGAACCAAACTGAGATGCACCTAAGGTATGAGTCCCTCTTGCCCTATTTACAGTGCCTTTTTACAGAACCTACTAAACTTTGTAAGGATCAGAGCCAGATTAATTTCTTTTAAATTCAGTCTGGAAAGAAGTTATTCCATAGAAATGTTTGTTGAATAATGTATTTGGATGGAGATTGTTCAATCAGCTCCATGAAAGTACAAAGCTTGCAACTGCGTGTGAATACACGTTGTAAGAAGCTCAGGTGCTAGAAGTAGCTCATGGGCTCTTCACAGCAAGCAATCACTTATCGAGCCACATGACAGCAAGGTATATGATCACAACATCAGTTCAGTGCAAGAGTGATTTTCTGAAGAAATAATGACAGCTGGCTTATAGATAACTCTACTGCTTTTGCTGCCAACTTTTAAATAATAGGCTATAATACAAAAAATCCCCTACCCAAAGCTCTTGTAGGAAAAAGTGTATTGAGTGAACTAGTTGATTTCTAATATTTTCATATAAGATTTAACAATTTGCCTCTTGAAAATTCAAGTGTCTGCTGAGCTGAAAGATTAAAAGAGACAAAGGACTTCATCATGAAACTAAAATATAGAATCATATTTATCTAATGCTTCAGGAATAAGTGAGGAAAATATACTGCATATCCACAAATTTTAAAATTTTTGGTACTTTGTTTCCATTACCTTCTCCTCAAAGTATGAGTATATAAGAACACGGTCAATTCCAGGGATTTTCCTACTTTTGCGTTTGCACTAATTTGTACCAAGTTCTTCTTAGAATTTACCCCTCGAAATAAGGAAGGAATTTTATGTGTTATGACTTAGAGGAAGATATGCAACATTGAATCAATGTTTTGTTTTAAATTCATTCTAAACTGAGTACACTGTATTCAAACAAGAAGCAGTGATCCCCAAAGACAGTGCAGGCAATCTTGGTGATTTAGCTGCACCAGTTGAATATGGGTGAATAAGGTTATCTGCAGTCAGATAAAAAAAACTAGAAACGTATAAGGAAAGGCAAAAAGACAGAAACTGGATGATATTTACATGCACATGAGTCCTGGAGCTGCCAGAGTAGCCAGATTTCTAGCTCCTCCTTCTGATAAGTTTGAGAACAGAGATAATTAACTGATTTCATTAAAATAGAATGATGAAAGGGAAGTACATCCCAATCGTGTCCAATGGAATGATATGGAGAGCTGAAAAACCCCAACATCTATCACCCTGATGTCTGTGGGAGGATCCATTACTGAAGTTCAGAAGGGAAAGCTAAAATAAGCCAAAGTATAGTGAGAAGAAATAACAAAAGAGACCACCAGTGCTCTGAGGGGTGATTTGAGAATCATCCAAAAGTTCCCAGTTTTGGTCAGAACAGCAGTTTGGAGCTAGAGATCTTCATACAGCTGAAAATGTTCAAAGAGAAGGTTGACCAAAGGCTCTTAAGCCTCTCATCCCTTAACTTGGTAAGGTAATACACACAGGCTTTCTTCTACAGCCAGCAAAAAAATCAAGGTATTTCTGAAAGCTTCCACAGGGCCAGCTTGAGATTTTATCCTTTCCCAGTGACTTGATAAAGCAAAACAAGTCATCTCCACGCTGATGAGATGCAGCAGACCAAGGGACTGGGAAAGAGAAGTTTGGATTTACTCATCACACACATCTAATGAAACTTCTCCTTCTTCACAGTCCCTTGGTCCACTTCCTACATATATTAGGAGCTTTTATGTAGGTGTTCACCCAATTTCAAACCCAATACCAAGTCTGAGTTGTCATTCACCTTCCAAAAGCTGAACTATCTTTTGACAGAACGCGCTTTGAAGATGACTTTTGAAATAATCACAAACTGACTGTAGTAAGGGCCAAAAGACAGGAGACCTAAGATTTTAGCTTTTACAGCATCAGAGCATTGAAGTCAAGAGATATTATATCTCAGAGCAACTTTTCCAGGGGGTATTTTTGGGAAAATTTCTCTATATTCCTGCCTGAGTAGAGGCATGTCACAACAAAAATGCACAAGCTCACCCAGTTTTTCACCCAGAAAAACAATGAAAAAGGACCAGCTGCAGCTGTGGTCCAAACATGACTTTAGAATTATGAACTTTTTATATTATGTCTTTTCTCCTTTTGTACTGAATTTAGCTGAGAGTTAGGTATTTATTTATTCAACTGGTTCAGATATGTTTCTCTACATGTGCAATAATACTACTTCAGATTCCCCAAGAAAGCTATGGGTATCTCAAGAAAGAAAAACATTTCCGTGACCATTGAAACTCACATTATACCTACATGTTATGTTAGGGGTCTGAACATCTGTTGGTTGAATACCTGCATAAAGCTCATACTGTGTTTATTGTATTTATCAAATGATGTCAACAAATTCCTATTCATAGTTCCTGTTACACATCTTTCTTGGAGGGGATTGAGAAGTCCCTCAAAAAAAAAAGCTGATTTCCTTCAGTTCTGATGGTGAGAATTAATTGCAACAGACAGATTTCTGTTGTCCTCTTTAAGAGAGTGAGCAAGTCTATAAAAGCATACTTTCTTTTTGATGTTTCTCAGGATGCAAGTATTTCAAATAATTTTAGTCTTAAACATACAATTTATACATGCAATGTTTGAACCCAGTGTTTTTCACTTTGCTGTTTGCATATGAACAGCTACATTCTATTTCCTCTTTTTGCTTCTTATCTTAATCCTAAGCAATGAAAATATTTGGATGGTCATCTCTCCTCAGGAAGGGACAAACAGTGTAAACAGAAACGAACAAGAATATTTGAGGGACTGATGGGTGAGGATTAAAACTAAGCAGAGGAAGGGAAAAGTAAAGACTTTAAGAACAATATTAAAGGAGACAGGAAAAATGAGAAAGAAAAGAGAAAGAAGTCTGTAAAAGAAAAAGGGATCCACACTGGAGTGAGAGAAAGCAAATGGCAGGGAAAGGACAACAAAGCAGAACTGACTGAAGTGGGATTTGAAAGGGAAGATTCAGATATCTCAGGGTCTCAGCATTTTGTCTGTTTGTCTGTTAGGGTTATTTTTTTGTTTTTTAAATGCCTTCAAAAACAAAGGGAGAAATTTCATACACAATTTTATCACAAATGGAAAATTATGAGTCTGCCAAAACCAATAAGGTGCCTTGAAATGTGTGTTTATATTTATTTAAACCCTAAATCTATGAATGAACCTGTCCTGATTTCATTAGTATATATTTGCTATAACAGCAGCAATAGCTGCAAAAACAGTGGAGATTTTTAGAGGAAGTAGCAAGAAATATGAGTGATAAATGAAGAATTTTTTTTTTTTCTCTAAAAATGAAAATAAAAAGAAATACTGAAAGTAGAGGTGAAAAAACGAAAGATATAAAAGTAGAAAAAAATAAATTTAAATATAAGACTGGGGTATGGGGGTAGAAGAAGATAAAAAATAGAATATAATTACCTATAAATATTTTTTTAAATTTATGAATAACATCATCCATCTTAATCTCATCACAATGTCACATCTGCGTGCCTAAAGGCCAGAAAGGGTTTAATTTCACCCCTTCCCCCAAAAAGGCAATTAAGAGGTGATGATGTCAAATCATTATTCCTGTTTAACACTTTGCTTCTACTTTTCCTGTGGCAGCAAAAGAACTGTTTTGCAGTGGAGCATTCAGTGCATGGATCCCAGTTCAGCAATATCAGGTTTGGAAGGCTGCATCGTTGCCCCAGTTTGTTTACCTGTACTGGGAAAAGAGACCAGACAAAGTAAATCTCATGGCTCTGTGACACTTCTTGCTTTCCTCTCCTCTCAAAAGCCCAGTTAGATCCCACTGTAGCTGCTGCCCATACTACTGCTCTGTTTTCTGATGATAAATTATCCCTGTCCCTTTGCACACAGGTAGGCTGAATACCAGAGAAGGGATGTGGCCTCTCAATGTGCAGACAAGCAAATTTCTAGGAATGACAAACCCTCTGACCGCTGAAGAATGTATGAACATCAGGAACTCTGGTTTTAAAAGGTCCCATGCTCTTCTCTGATGTAATTGATATTCATTATTATTACTTTGGCCAATGTAAAGTTTGAGTCATTGCAAAAACATAGGAATCAGGAAGGAGAAATGGCACTTTGAAAATAATAAATCTTAAAAGTAATATTAACATGAATTTAATTTATATTTTTAATATTTACAATATTCAAAGCTATTTTCACATTAATTTAGAAACAAAATTATTTTTATTTAGTTTTTTTTTTAAACCCTAAGACCCATGTCTCTATGAATGTTTTGTCTGACAGATTTATATGTAACATTATTTATACACCTAACTAAGCTACAATGACCTCCCACACAGATGTCCTCAAATGAGGAACAAACAGGATAAGAAATATTGAGACGAAGAGGGATTAGCCTTCAGAAGTATTTTGTAACATTGGAGAAACTGTCCTTGTGATATTAATGAAATGAGGGCTGGGTATTACGATAGGAAAGACAATAAATAAATAGAGATAAAAGTAATCCCATTTTAGAATCCTATTATAAACACTTACAGGAGGAAAAACACTCCTCCAGACCTTGCAGAAAGGTGGGAAGTCATATTTCAAGAAAAGATAGTCACAGTGTGATATTTTCCCTGACACTTATTTTACTTTTGAAATTACACAAAATTATTCAGAATAAATTAGCACCATTGTGCTCTCAGATGTAAAGAAGGTGAAAAGCTTCCTGATTACCACTAGAAAACCAGCAAAAGTGAAGATTGGAGTTTTAGTTGCATTTTTAGGTGGAACCACTCTGGGATCCACGGAGCCAGCAGGGCTGATTGTGTACCTTGCAGAGAGGTAATTACACCATGGAGAAGAGCAAACTCTCAGAAAGGGCAAGACTGAATGGCTAGCAGAGGAGAGATACCATGTCAGAAACAGCAGAGCTCATGTCCACTACCCACTAATGATTTGGTCAGGTAGAGCCTCTGATTAATGCAGGCAAAAGGAAAGATGTGACAAAGCAGGACAGGAGTTGAAACTCAGAATGTCTGTGGGAGTTTTTCTCTGATGCACATGCTGAAAGACTGGTAGTGAGAAATTTGCCAGCTTCATGGACACACTACTGAGATTGCAATCAAAAGTCCCTCAATTTCTGCACAACAAAATACTGCTTTTCCTGGAAACAGATATGTGATTATTTCTGGCCTGGAAAAAGCAAGAACCATTGCACTTAAAAGAAAAAAAAAAAAAAATGGAGAAGACAAGGTTTGGTTTTCATGTAGTCAGAATGAGCAACAGCCCTAATCACCATTTTTCATCATGCTTGCAATGATTTTGGTGCTGCAACAGTTTCTGGCTGTGTATAAACCACAGACAGTATTTTCCCATTCATGTTGTCCCTGTTTCACGTAACTTGAAAAGTTCCAGGGGAAATGGACTGATGAACTCAGTCTCATATTCAATCATCAAACACTTCTAAAACAATGAAATCTCAACAAAGTTGTTTTTGTGATTTTTTGGGGCACGAATAGTAATTGCCAAAGCATTCATCAGGTTTATTGATCTGCTGTCTTGAATAAACTAGATATAGAAACAAGTCTACTCTAATTTTTTTGTAAAAAAGTAATGAGAATATTAATGAGACAGCTTTTCTAAAATGTACTTGAAAAAGAAGGCTAGATCTGAAGAGAATACAGAAGATTATTTTAGGGTGAGATAGGATGAAATCCAAAGAGCAGGGTAAGATCAAACAACAAATAGGAATCTGTATATACTGTGAAAGAAGTCACAAAAATAAATTGAAGCTTGAGGGAAGGATGGAATGGAAAAGGACAAAACTAATAATTTATTTACCAATCCTGTCATTTTAAATTCTAATTTATGTACCCATCTATCTCACTCTATGCTGTGTGTAACAAAACTTTCATCAATACAATATAGAGACATCAAGTCCTTGAGTTTTGTCCTCCCCCTCCCCTGGAAGCACTGGAACATATTTTATTAATGATTGCTCCTGCCTCAGATCTCCATCTCCCGAAGGTGAGGAGGGAGTGAAGAAGCTGAGCAAGAGCCATTATTATCATCTTTGGCTCTGACACCTTTACTTCAGACTGTCTCTAGAAAAGAGTTTGTAAATACCTGAAGAGAAATGAGCTCACTGGGGAAATTATCAGCTTCAAAAAACCAAAGACCACCACCAGCCGCCCTGCAATGAAAAGTCTCAAACAAACTCATTTCTCCCAGGACACTTTTTTACATGATGCTGCCAGCTGGAAGAGCTATTGATGGTCTGCTGCTCTAACCTTGGTCCATGCTGGCGGGGCATGCAGCTGTAGAACAGAGCAGAGTGCTGCTGTGATGTGAGCATGATGGTTCCCTTCTGCTTTCATCGAGGGACTTCTGTGTCTCTCTCGATTCAACACCACAACACTGGACTTTGTGGAAGCCTTAGTTTTACAGTACATTGTGCTGTGCCTCCAAACACTGTGTTTGTGAGATTAATGACCCTCCCTTCTGCTCTTCAGTTTGAACCCATAGTTTACATGTGCTAATAATCATATCACTTCATATCACACAGACATCCTTTCATGTGTCCTATTAACATGTAGTTAATTCTCAAAAATATTTTAAGATGTCAATTAAAACCAATCAGTTATATTCACTCTTTATCTAATACTGTTAAACAGTGATTTTCAAAGCATTTTATAAACTTATTACCCTGATGGTTCAAAAATTGAGGCCACTCCAATAATAAGTCTGCTCATTAATTTTCTAGGTGGGACTGAAACTCTCACCACAGGAAATTATAATCTGGCATTATCTAAACTCCTGGAGAGAAATGTACAGCGCAAAAATACTTGAGATGAGCTGAGAATTTTAGAATAGGTTTATCAAACATGTTATTTGATAAAACATGACAGAGCTTGTTGAATTTGTTTCACCAACCTCACATGAAACTTCATAGTAACATAAAATATTAAAAGAGAACAGCCTTACAAACAACTTCCCACTGCTCAAAGCAATAGCAAATCATGACAATAAAGGCAAATCTATGATTAGAATGGTCAGCTCAACAAGAGTGAGATTTTCTACAGGTAGTTCTATGTACTTTATATTGTACATCACTTTATATTGTAATCACCACCTTGGTAATCCACTTTCTAGAAACCCAAACAAATAAGCATAACATATATTTCAAACAAAAGTATCAATTTTAAAATAGGTATTTAACCACTACATTGTTACAGACATACTGGAATCCTAACATAAATAAACCTCATTCAGAAAGCAATTTGATTATATTAATTGGCTGCATCTTTCCAAATATTAATTTTCCCTTCAGGTAGGTTTTCCAGTTTAAAAGCATATTCTTTTTCCATGTAACACTAGCTGTGACTTGCACAACATGGTTTTAGTCAAATTTTAACCTTCTCAGGTGAAAAATCCTTTAGCTGAGAGCTGGTATTTGTGAGCTCTGTGCATTCTTGTCTGGTTTAGTCTCATTTTCTTCAATTCAAAGAGGGCATAAAACTTTCAGTCTTAAACTGACAATCTGAAATCACAAAGCAACCTGAAACTGATTTATTATTTAATTACATTGTTTTCATTCAGTAAATTTTTATTCTCACTCTATATAAAGTAGGATGGAAGGAGCTGAAGTGGTGCACAAGTAAGGCAAAAAGGCACATTATTTCAGATGCTCTGAAATGGTAAGGAGGAGTAGCCACAGAAGTCTCTGGAAGATGAAAGTTACCAGTTAAGAAAAAAGACAGTAAAACAATACATGAGAGTTTTGCTATCAGATCTCTTACTGGAGAGTGTTTCTCTCAAGCCTGGGGCTTGGAGGCTTATCTTCCAAAGGGCACTTTAAATGCAGGCAAAGGTTCCTAAATGCCAGTTTCAGTTTTGAATTGACTATGATTAGAATAATTGAGTGCATGGAAGGATATGCCTCAGCTACAACTAAGGCTACTGCAACTTTCACAACATCTTCACTTTGAGATGTTGACAGTATCAACAGAATTTGAGCTACAAAACTGGAAAGATACAGGATTAAGAAAGAAATAATGGATTTAATAGCAGTTAGGTGAACATCTATCACAGCATCCCTGAAAGTGTCTGCATAACACTGCATTGTCTTTCTGTGTTTCCACAGGGAAGTAATTAACAGAGCTGAGGTCACCACGGAGAGTACTAGAGGGAAAAAGCAACCTACAAAGTAAAGAAGCAGCAAGTAGAGATATGAACTATCCCAGTCCATGATGTGAGCTGTGCTATTTTCTCTGCAGTTCCCTGTTGAGCTGCACAGGTAAGTGCTGGGTGTAATCCACAGTAAAGGAAGAGAAGTCATAGAAGAGATCGCCAGTGATCCAAGAAGAAGCCATGGGACCATCCCAGCTATTCTGCGCTTGACTTGCAGCAGCAGCCAGTGGGTGACCTTTGTTATTTTTACACAGTAGAGTACGTAGAGCCAGGTACTGAACCACAAGCTGGCATGGTTCACAAACATCCACACAGCACCAAAGTCTTTGTACACCGAAGCCAACTTAAGGACATCTGTAAAGTAGAGACTGTGGATGTGCATCAGGACTGTCACCTGCAAGATAAATCTTGATGTGCTCAGAAAGATCAAGATCATATCAGCAGAAGAAATCTTTTTGCTTTTGATCCAGTTAATGATATTAACAGTTGTAATAAATCCATTTCCAATAAATCCAACAACAACTTCAATAGCTACAATGCTTATTGAAATGATAAGAAGTGGTGGCAACATCTTGCTGCTTTGGTTGCTTCTGCCTGCTTAGCCTGTGTAGCTGTGCAGGAAGTTGAGCAGCTCTGATGCTATCTGACTAGTCCAGCTCCTGCCTGTTCACCTTATATCTAGGAACAGAAAGACATCTGGAAATGATAGCGGATCTGGAAATGATAGTGAGAAATTATTGATGTTCTTCCTGAATGTGCAAATCAGAGAAAGATATAATGATTAGCCTTTACATGCATAAGATTTGCCTATGCTTTTCCTTAGGGATGTGAGATAGCCAGCTGTATTAACCTACACATCTTGTGTCCATTTGTTTATATTCTTGTTTAGAGTGACAGAAACTCTGTGGCTCTCTGATTATAGCAGTACCTGACAATGTGGAGGGGGATGCAACATGAAACACAACGGAGGCAGCAGCATATGTCAGGAGACAAAGAGGTATTATATTGTAACTAGTGTCTTTCAGGCTGTGTTGAAGGTCTATAAATCATAATTAGACCAATAAAATGCAACAGCCTTAACATGTAGAAAATTATACAGCCTCCAGCCTTATCCTACAGGAGCACTCCAGACAACAAAGCTGTACATATCTGAGGATTATTGCAATATTTAGCTGACTGCTTCTTATATGTGGGCACATATTTAGGATCAAAAGATGACAGTAGCCTACAAGCACTGAGAATGAGCTAGTCAAGTAGAGCAGTCCACCTAGAAGAACCCTGATAAAAACCCCACCTTTTGCAGCTGTTTCGCTGTCTCAGCTTCTATCTCACCCACGTGCCACTGACTTTGTTACTCTAGACAGTGAATTTAGACCTGTTCTGCTTTATAAAGTGAAAATGTTTCTTCCATCTTCGTCCATTTGGCTGATACTGTAATGATCACAGTCCAGAACAGTGGCAAGCCCCACTAATCTGCATCCTGCATTAGTAATTATTTATAAGGAAATATGTCTAGTTTAGAAAACAACAGGTTTTCATGTTTCAACCTTCTTAATTCTGCACACATGAATCCAACCTATTAATACAACATTGGTAAATTTATATTGTCTATGTATTATTTCTTGAAATAGAGGAATATGAAATATAATGATGACTTCGACAACAGGGTGAGAAGTAGCTGAGATTATTTGGCAGCTGTAAAAAGTCTGGAAATTTTTTTAGCAGTAAAATATTTCCTGTTTTTGTGGGAAAGTTGATAGTTATTTCTGGAGTCCATTTCTTAACAGAGTAAAATCTTTCAAAATAAAAGATGGACAGAGCTTCTAATCTGGACGTGGTAAGAACTGTCAATTGGATTTACTTCTTATCATTACTTTCATGCCTCAAGTTTTTGTTGCTGATAAGAAGACAATAAATAGTAGTTATTCATTAACCTATTGAAATTAAAAGCTAGATTTAAAATCATCATAATTTTTGTTTCTGTTAGTAGTTCATTAATATTAAACCTAGATTTCATTTTAGGTCCTTGTAATCTCAAAATCTAGGAGCTTTTTCCTCTAAAAAATGAACATACTTTTGTCATCACAACAATGCAAATTGTAAAAAAAGAGATATATTTACAAAAGACTGTACATAAGTTTCAGATTCAAAAAGCCCTAAAGAATAAAACAAACAAACAAATTTAAACTAAGAACACATTGGTGTGTTTACTTTTTCTAGCATTCTTTTTCAAAAGTATTCAAGAGTGGGAAAGCCATATCTTACTAAGGAAAAAAATGACAAATTGAAACTCAATGACTACTGTGTATTTTAAAGCTATGTGCCTAGAGCTTCCTGTGTATGGAATGTGTATTATATAACTAAGACAGTTACTTCAAAAATGTAGTTTTTAAGTTACTTAAGGGAACATGAAAATAACACTTTATTTTTATGTACTTACGGAAAAACAGCACTGCAATTATAGAGTGGAAGAGTCTAAACCAGAAAATACATTCTAGAAAAGTACATGACTGAAGCAAATTCTCAGGTACTCCAACAGTTACAAAATTCTGCTCTATTTTCCTATCAAAAATGAGAATTTTAAAGAAAGCCATATCTGAACTTTACCTGCTAATTCCATTTTCCTGTAAATAAGGCCCAAAGTGGGAACAGTTTACCAAGAACAAAGTAACATTCCTAAAAAAGAGCATTCCTCTATTGCAAACTCCCACCAGCTCTTTCAAAAATTAGCTACTACTCAACCTGAGCACCCTGGTAGTATTTAACCCTTCTCAACTCAGGTAAAGGAAAAAGGCTGTTCCCCACTGCTCTGTCAGTGACCTCAGTCTAATGTGCTCTGTTCTCAGGAATGGCTTCCAAATTTTCTCTTGCTTTGTGTCTCAGTTCAGGAGCTCCACAACGAACTGCTATGGTCTCCAGGGGTTCTCCAGAGGATGAGTTCACTCAGGGATGCTGGTGACTCACACCTGCAGGCACCAAGATACAGATGTCTGGTTTATGTGTCACAGCAACGTGACCACACCCACCACTGGTTCTAGACTGGGAGTCTCATAGTCTCCTGGTACGCAGATCCTTGAATGCCATTGTTTCCCTTCTTGCCCTTTCCTGACCTCACAGGATAGGGTTGACACATTAATGCTCACTAGCAGACCTCCTTTTGAACTACAGAGCTAATCATGGTGATCAGGCCAGATATAACTGGCAGAGGAGACACAAGAGATCCTAAAATATATGACTTCCTTGAACTTATTCCCTGAGACAGCGTTTCAGTGAATTCATAAAAGCAATTGCTTCACAAAATAAAGCAGACTTGGATTTCTTAAAAATAATCACATGACAATGTTAGCATGACACAAATTATAAATACTAGGGAGAAGTGTCTGAATAACGCCCTTGGAATGTAAATCTCACTGCACCCAGAGAAGTCAGGCTCAATTCACATATATCACCTTTCCTCCTTTGATTCCTGCATTCCAATTAACAACAGTAATAAATATGCTTCACAAAATCTGTATAAGGGTTTTAATTGTTGACGTAGTAGAGAAATTTTTGCAGCGGAACAAGTAATTTCCAAATCTTGTAAAGCACTGCCTGTTCAGCTCATACAGAGATCCACAATGCACCAATTTAGTGGTATCTGGTTAATCTTTCAGTATTTTACTGTGAGCAAGAAGTGTGTGAATACAATACTGAAAGATGCATTTCTGGTATTGTTCAGAAAGATGCATGCCTTGGAAATGTCCCTTATGAATCATCCAACTGTGGTTACAGTTTCACAATTTTTAGTGAAAAG
Organism: Vireo altiloquus; assembly: GCA_013396875.1. Taxonomy (NCBI): domain Eukaryota; kingdom Metazoa; phylum Chordata; class Aves; order Passeriformes; family Vireonidae; genus Vireo; species Vireo altiloquus. Next base: position 656,549 of record VZRF01003300.1, read on the forward strand.
TAATTATCTGTGGGTTCATTGAGGATTGAAGAACTTACAACATGTCCAATATGATTGGCTTTTTCTTCTCTTAAATGTGTTGCTACTATTTTTTGAACAGCTGAATTTTGGTGTGATGTGACAGGTACTCAGACTGCCCCTCACGCATCTCTCATGCTGCAGTGTATCATTTGAGGCCATCATCAACACCAATCAAAATGCAGGTCAAATTTAAAAATGTAAGACTTTATAGTGTGGTGGCTCCAGCACATTCAGAAAAAAAAGCAAAGAACCAAAATTCAACATGTTAGAGATGCACAGGTTTCAGGGAGATCTTATGGCACCTTTCAGTGTCTAAAGTCACTGAAGAGAGTTGGATGGGGACTTACAACAAGGGTGTGGAGCGATAGGACAAGGCAGAATGGCTTTTAACTGAAATAGGGTAGATATAGTTTAGATATTAGGAAGAAATTCTTTCCTGTGATGACGGTGAGACACCATGATGGTGTAATACTTGTATTTCATTTTGAGATTATATCCGGAGAGAAAAATCATAGAATTTCAGCTTTTTACTCACATCCTTATGATGTTATGACTTTGTTCAAGTGTTGACCATTTGCTGATGACTAGTGTGTAATTCTACCAAAACTGAATTACAGAATTTGCAAAACAGTTCAAGAAATCAAGAATGAACATTACCTTGATCACAAGATTCAATTTTCTGATGAAAAGAGACAAGGACATGAGAATAATTTGTTATTGTTTGCTCATCCTATGTGAAAGAAAGAAAGAAAGAAAGAAAGAAAGAAAGAAAGAAAGAAAGAAAGAAAGAAAGAGAGAAAGAAAGAAAGAGAGAGAGAGAAAGAAAGAAAGAAAGAAAGAAAGAAAGAAAGAAAGAGAGAGAGAAAGAAAGAAAGAAAGAAAGAAAGAAAGAAAGAAAGAAAGAAAGAAAGAAAGAAAGAAAGAAAGAAAGAAAGAAAGAAAGAAAGAAAGAAAGAAAGAAAGAAAGAAAGAAAGAAAGAAGGAAAGAAAGAAAGAGAAAAATGTTTTCTTTTGTGTTGGAGGAAGGACACTGCTTTCCAGACAATCATACTTAATTAAATTCTGGTGGTGTAAGAGGCTACAAGAGCATCATGACATTTGTTCACTTCTACATCATGAGCTCCTTAGCAAATAAGCTTTGTACAGCCCATAATAAATTGCACACAGCATTTATTGTATTGTAAAGTCCATCTCTGATAGAAACCTCTGAGCACCAGCATAAGACAGTGAAGCACAACTAGTACTAAGATCCTTATACTAAAATAATTGAATAAAACAAATCATGGAAGAAAATATCTTGGAAGAGATGCATAAACTGGCCTACAAAAGAAAACTTGCAAAGATTATATAGGAGATATATCTGTGGTTAACAAACATGGCCAGAATCAGCATTTCTCATTCTACTAATACTTAATTGCATTTTTTAAATGGTTTATCAAGCGCTCCTCACGTGTTTGACAAGGTATAGAAAGCTTCTGCACCTCAATAAAATATCCTGTCTGTGGAAAACAGCAATAAATTATGCTACTGTTTAACACATTTCAGACTTTATATTGTACAAAGAAGTAGTGTTGCAAAATATCTCAAGAATGAGTGTGAAAGGGTGATAATCTATTATACCATTAATTTGCAAGTTGTCACACTGCTGTCATTATTGTACTGGAAATAATGTACTGTTAATTTCAATACCACTTCTTTTTTTTTTTTCAGGAATGACTGTCAAAATGGAAACCCCAACAGACTCAACTAATGGAAAGAGTCCTCCGAAATTCATGCAAGAGGTCAAGAAGATCAAACACATGAACAGGAAGATGCAACTTTAATTTTAAAGAAGAAAGAATGCACACACAACCCAAAAGCAAGGAGCAGGCAATAGCAACAAACTAGTGAGGATTATCAGTTGCTCCTTGCCATGGTCAAAAGGAGATTAACAATAACATACATTAATTCAAGGCAGTATTTGTGAAGATGAGTTTATGGTTTATACCATACAAAGTGTGAAATGTTTGTAGGCCTTCTCTGATCCTATTCTTTCCTGATATTAAGAGAGTCAATGTGTCCAAAGGAATGGAGTGCTTTACTGAGCCAGGTTTCTCAACAAATCAAACAAGATTAAAGAAAGACTGTGAATTTGGTTTACTCTATTAAGGAAAATGTTAATATAGTACACTAAAAGCTGAAAAATTACAGAACAATTAGCAAGCTTCTGTTTGACGATATTCTCTTCTTGACTGGTCCAGCTTCTCCATGGATTCAGGACATTTTCTTTTCTTCTCTCCCCTCCTCTCTCAGGCTTGAACAACTAGTGTTGTTGAAGTAGGGATTGCTTTTCTTTTGCCCTTAACAAGACCAATAGGTTAGACAGCAGCTTCTGGTTTCTCTTTCCCCAAACCATTGCTGCAAGAACGCCTGTTATTTTCCATATCCATTACATTTAATGGTTAGTGCATGCCTTTCCACACCACTGGATTCTCCTGTTCACAAAGTTGTCAGGGACTACAGTGAAACTTTATGCAGTGATCCTTGCACTAGACTCAGCATTTACAATTTGTGCTTAGCTTCATCCAAAGAATAAATACACGCTTCTTACACAGGTGACAGACTTATATTGGAGCATATTTTTTGAGTCAAGTTACTTTATTCTATCTTGTCTTGTGTTTCAGATACCCTGCCGTCATGAGCAGTTATCCTTTTTGGGACCTCAGTTTGGAAATAGCATTCTTAAAAGCTATCTCTATTCATGACAGTCTTTTCAGCATACCCCTGGTCTTAAGATTGCTTATAGACTACCAACACCTAAAGATAAGCACAATCGTTATAATGGATTTTTGTTACGAGTTGAGTTGCTTTACTTAATCACAATTTGTGTAGATAAAATGCATGAAACAGAACCCATCTTTTTATTTCCACTACTACTCCAGCTTCCTTCCTTCACTATCTATTTATTCTTCAGTAATGAAAAAAGCACTAGGAAGTGATAAAAATAACATAATTTAAAAGAAGTTACACATAGAGTGTTGAAAATTGCTTTCAGCTTTTTTATAGTGCAGTGGTGGACTGAAGAAATGAAACATATTGAAGAATTAAATCACTTTCTTAAACATTAAAAAAAAATTACCTCATGACAATACTTTTTAATGTTCAGGTGAAGTGCTTTCATATAAACTGCTTCATATATAATTTTCCACTTAAAAGAAAGGGTCTTTGACATTCTTCCAGGAATGCTGCTGTAGTCTTTATGAATGATAATTGAAATTGAGAAAATATAAGTCTCTGTTTCCTATTGCAATTAATCTATCAAATAGAAGCACTCAGTGAAAAATGTTGGGTGAGGATATCATTAAAGAATGTAACATCAGGATGCTGCACAGACAACTCCAAAAAAATAATATTTTCATTAGAAAATTTTAAATGCTTACTTTTGCAAACTCTATAACTTTAATGTAAATGTGCCTTTCAGTACCTGTAAGTATTGAGACCCTAAGACCAGTTGCAGGCCATCACAATTAGCAGTCTCACACTGGCTGATGCTGGGTTCACTTGTGTTTGTAGAACCAATGTGACATTTTGACAGCCAACTTCAATTCAAATCCCTTTGTCAATACTCTGCACCACCTGTGATGCAAATTTAAATTAATGCTGATTTCCATGGCTAACTAACACTGACTCTAGTGGAGAGAGAATGTTGTCTGTTCACAAAAATGCACACTGTAGTACCTCTTCACAGACAGTGTGAAGAAAGCAAAAGTCTGTGTCCTGATAACATTTTTTTTGATGCACACCATCTCAGCTACAGTCTTTGTTAAACTCTGGGGTTGGGTTCACTCAGGTTTTTCAGTTTGGATTCCCAAACATAAAAAAAAAATAAAAAATAAACTCCAGTTCATTCACTTATTTTACAGTAAGCAGATATCACTTTGCTTGGGAGCATTTGCTTGGGGTAGCACAGTACAATGAAACCCAGCATGACTGTGTCCGGATACTATTTCTCAGTGTCCTATCAGCTTTTTAACTTCACATTAAAGAAATGTTACTTTGTTTGATTACTAAAGCTAGGAGTGAATGATGCATGAAATAGAAAGCTGACAAACCCTTGAGAAAGTGCTCAGCACAATGACACATCTACTTACTGTTTCAAGTCATTGCTCTACAAAGAACAAAAATGACATTTTCCCAGGTGACAAGGATAGAGACAAATTATGGCCTCTTCCTAGGACTGACTTGAAATATATTTAAAATCACAAAAATCTTGTGCATTTTTTCCCTATGTTTTAGGTTAAAACGCAAGAAACACAAGATCAGTTTATCCAGTCAGAAATTGATTTCTGCTTATGGATGTTTCCAGGGACAGTTATAGTCATGCTTCCATAGAGTGAAGTATTAACTAAACTCTTTAGTGAGGGAGAAGAGACAATTGTGAAGGGTATAATCTGTGGGTGCATAAAAAACTCTTACATGAAGAAGATGAATAGGGGTGATCATTTATTGTCTATCCCAGTACATGAAATAGGTGGCATCAGATGAAAGAGAAGTTAAAAGTAAACAAAATAAAGTGGTTTTTCCACATAACACAGAGGGAAGATGTGGAACTCCTTGTTGGAAGATATATCTTCAGAGAAAATTCTGCATGGATTCAAAGGATGAACAGACAAGCACTTAGGAATGAAATCAATTGGGTGTTACTTAACTACATAAAAACCTTTTCTGGTTCATATAATTCCTGTAAAAGTTTCATGTCTGGTGGAGTAACAGGAGCAAGTAGAATTTATATTTGCCCAGTTTGTGCAACCTTCCTTTGGCTCTCTGTTGCTATCAAGGAGAGTTGACTGCACAGGCAGAACTTTGGTCACAAGCAATGTGACTGAAATAATGCTAGTGATTTATCCTGCCTTTTAACAGTTTAAAAATTATGATAAGTAATGGTTTTGGTTGTGTCCAACTAAAAATATAGCCTTAGTGTCACATCTATGATTATAGATATAATTATAGCTGTGGAGAAGGGAGGACTTAGTTACCCTGCAAGAAAACAGTTACCTGCAAGACAGTTACCCTGCAAGAAAACCTGGACAGGCTGGGACAGTGGACTAATGAGAAGCTTATAAAGTTCAAGTATAAGGTCTTGCACCTGGGAAAATGTAATCCAGGAATGCAGCAAGGCCGGGATTTACACCTGGAGGGGGAGGAGCTCTGTGGAAATGGACCAGGAGCTTCTGGTGGACACGAGCTCAATATGAGTGAACAGGGTGTTGCTAAAGAAAGCCAACAGGATCCTGGGTTGCATCAAAGAGTGCTTCACCAGCAAAGATGAAGAAATCATCACACCACTCTGCTCAGTGCTTGCCAGACCACACTGGGAATTTAATCTTTGTCCTCTCTATACAAAAAAAAAGTGTGAACAGGCTGGAGAGGGTCCAGGGAAGAGCCAAAACAATGATCAAAGGACTGAGAAGACTGCCGTGTGAGGAAAAGCTGAAAGAACTGCTTTGTTCAACCTCGAGAAAACATGACTTAGGGGACACCTTGTCACCATGATCCAATACTCAAAGGCTGACTACAAAGAAGATTTTATTTTACAAGGGGTACCATGGAAAAAAATGAGAGTACAAGTTACTCCTGGGGAGATTCTGGTTTACACAGGAGGAACATTTTTCACAGTGAGACAAATCAGCCATTGGAATAATCTGCCTAGGTAAATGGTGTATTCCCCGGTGTTGGACACTTTGAAGATTTAGTTGGGCAGAGTGCTAGGCCATCTTCTCTAGACTTGTGTTTTTACTTTTGCCAAGGAAGGTTGGACCAGATAATCCTTCATGTTCTCTCACAACCTGGCATTCTATGATTCTATGATGGATTCTATTTATACTAGCAAATGAACATGACCTGGATCCCAGAAAACAATTTAATCCCGTTGTGCCAAGGGCTGTAAATACATGCACATCAGTAAGAAGAATTTTATTCCATGTAGCATACAGAGAAAATTAGTTCCGACCACAATTTTATTGGCTTCAGAATGGCCTCCCAAATGAAACAATTTTGTTCTTTCAGAAAGATTCACACTGCTGTTTCAAGTCATTGCTCTTCATATTCAGCAAAAAAGCAGAAGCTCAAATCCTGATTCAGTTGTATGACTAGCACAGTAAAATACAGGGGAATTATTCTTGGTTTACAGTGTAGTAAACAAGAGAATAAAGCTCATTTCAGAAATGGCAATTAGTTATTCACTTCCCTTCCAATTGTTGTTTTTATTACAGAACACCTCATTCTTGTTTTAGGTCCTATTTCCAGCAATGTATTTTGAATTTAGCTTTACTATGCACATCTGTCTAAATTCATCACTTTCACTGGGAAAGAAGGAGCTTAAAAAGCTCTCCAGGGTCTTCGCTGCAATTTTTCTTTTACTGGACTTCAACTTTTAAAGATTATTGTTATTTGGGATGAGAAGAATGTAAAAAATACCCAAAAAATATTGACAGGTTTTTTTCAAATTCTGAATATCTAAATCTGTAATTAGTTTTTATGGCTGGACAGGTCTGATTGCTGAGATCTTCTCAGTGCACATAGATTACACATCAATGATTTATTTATAAAAAGTGGAATAAAAACACAATTCAGTGATACGTCTGAGACTGTGCAATGTCTCCCCATGGCAGGGAATGTTTTATCTTGCTTCTAAAACCTGCTGGTTTGCTCATGCCAGATTTGGTGCCCTGAATTCTCCACTATGGGGTTTTTTTCACTGAATTGACAGAAAATTTACACTCCAAAAGTGTGTGTATTCTGCAAACCTAGCAAATTAAATCAGCTCAGTGAAAGCACAAAGATGAGCACCAGAGGCAGCTCCTATGTGGTGCAGCTGGGAGAAGAGTTGGGGAGGGTCTGGGAGGAGAGAGGGCAAAATGAAGCTGTTCTTTACATCCACAGCACATGGACACAACTGTACCATGCAAGTATGCAACAGCACACTTCTGGCAGGCTGCAACATAATCCTCATAGTGTTTCATAAACAACTTCAGGCACCAATTAACTATTTTGTCTTAAGGTCTCCTGGGCCCCAGAGAAGAAAAATGCTCTGTGCTGTAGATGTGGCCAATCTGCTCTGTGTGGAGACACCAGGTCATTTTGGTTATTTTGCTGTAGGGCCAAGGATCCATCTGTGTGTAATAAGCAGCTTAGGCCAATGTGTTCACATTCCGGATGGATCAAAAGTAACAGTCCCTCTATGGAAGCTTTTAAATGCTGTTTTAAGCCTTACCCTCCCCAGTCTGTTATCCCAGATTCATTTTTCATCTCTTCTACTTACCTTTATTCTCTAATCAAAGTTGGTCAAATATGGAGTCCAAATCTAGAAGCTTATTTGTAGAGGTTTTAAAACTGTGTTATTTCACCAATTCAGGAACTTAACATTGGTTTCAGTTAAGCATTTATCAGAAGTTATGGAAATGCAGTTTCTCTCCTTCTTTCTGTCACTTTTAGACAGATATGGAGTGATTTAAGGGGTAGCTTTTCAGTGTGTATTTGAGAGACAGAGATTTGAATCAATTCAAAAGTTATGGACTGAGAGCTTCTAGAGTTGTTTTGTGAGACAGTACCAGCATTTTTAATTTAATCTATAGATACAATGATTCCAGAGGTTTGTTTGAAACCCAGAAAGCCAGTATATTATATTTATTTCCCTCTCGTTCCCCACTCCCCCTTCTTCACCTTGATCACAGATACGGTTCCATCAAATCTCCTTCATTCAGGAAAAGCTTGGGTCTGGCTTTAATAGTTGGCATTGCTTATCAAATCACAGAAGCTACACATCCCTCTTCAACTCCTCTGCCTTCTCTGGCTGAGCCAGAAGGTCAATTTGATGACCGAGGACAGTAAAATCCAATTTCTCATTCTGCTGTGCTTCACCAGGCTGCCCTGTTATTTCTAGGTCTCTCTTTCCTACGGCGGCACATTCTTGTCCCCTACTTCAGTATCTCCCAGGGGAGCATCCATCCCCTTATCTGATACCGCTTTGCCCCCTAGTGACAGTCTCTCATTCTTCTCTCCACCCACGTCATGCAAGCCTGACTTCATTTTCTTCAGCATTTCCAGCTATTCGTTTGAGTTTCGGTTTGGTTGGAAAAAAAACTTTATTAATTCTGCCCCTTTGTGATATCTAGTTGAGTCAGGTTCATTTTGGCTCCAGTTTGCAAGAAGAGTCCAAGTTTCTGTGCTGCTCTCAACCCCAACAATTTATGTATGAATTCATTCAGGCAAGAATTCTGCCACAGGGTTTAGTTATTGCAGAAATCAGCAGCTGCTTTGCCGCTATCAGCATGAAGGCAGATGGGCAATGATACTTTCCATGTAGGAAATTTGTTGGGAAATGGGAGACGCAACAAGGGTTGGGAAGAAAGGTGCTGATCTAAGCCACTGATAACCTGGAGGCAGAGAGGAGAATGTCACTTGTACATCCGGACAAACTTAGTGTGATGGGCTCCACTCTGACTCTGGTTTTGACTGAGTTAATACAGATCCTTTCCTTTTAACTTTTAAATAGCAGATGGTTCTAAAATCAGCGGAGAGATCTCCTGTGTTTGCGGGAAATGCTGTGTCAGGAGCTGGTCACTATTCTTTCCACATAAAGAATTCTGATTTTACATTAAGGTGGGCATTTGAAGTGCTTCCTTCACTCAAGACTCTGATTCAGCATAATTTTGCACATTAAGATGCTTTGCATCTGCTAAATAAAATTTCAGAAAGCACTAGATTCTGGTGAGAAATTGAGAATCCATTTCACCAGTACATTCAATCTGTCTAGACTACATAATCCCTTAAAAAAAAAGGTTAAAAGGGCTCTGAGCAATCCTTATCTGCCACAGTTGATGGAAAAACACAGATGACAGAGAAGCTCATTGACTAAAAATATTTTATCATGATAACTGGTTATTAAGTAGCTCCAAATCAGAAGCAACACTAAAAAAAACGTTTTGCTGTCTTTGTTTAATGTTAACACTACAAATATAGCAACATGAGATATTTCTTCCAAACTATTACATTCAGGCAATGAAAGAGTATTTTGTCTTCTTGGCTTGGAGTCACTGTTTTCATTCTGTTCTGTAATTACCTTTTAGATTCACTCTGATACAAAAGTGCTTCATAAGTTGTGAGGCCAGCGGGGAGTATTACCAGAAATCAATATATACATTAACATATCTGTCCCACACTAGTGAGGTAGCTGCATGATGGACGATACATGAATTTCCAAATACTGAACATGATGGGTATGAGGTATCCCCAGATTTTCAGGAATAGGCACTGGATTTTTTTGTATGGTCCGAGAAGCAATTACCTCTATGAGCTCTACCAAGACAGCTTTCACTAACGCCTACTGCATTTGGGGATTGGTTGCTTGTGGGTTTTTGTTTCCTCCCAGTCATCTGGGCAGTCTTCTGCTTTCAGAATCCTAAAATATAACTGTACGTTTCCTGAGATAAAAGGCACTAATAGGATCCTTGATAAAGATATGCAACAGAAAACAATGTAGGCTGTTGGCAGTTTCTAAATCTCCCTGCTGGTTCCCTGCACACCATTATTCTCTGTGTCACGACATTTACTGCTGCTCATGAGAGATGCTGTATGGGGTTGCCAAAGATGCTATCAGAGAACAGCACTATTAGAGAATCCGCATGGATGTGACCAGACAAATAATTTAATGTTTTTCAGTCAGCCGACTATAGTTCTTGGAAGAAAACTGTGTTGCGGCAACAGCAACAGAGCAATCCAGGACAAACAAGAAAAAAAATCCCAGGCCTCTGCCTGGAAGGGAGACAAACATTTTGACAAACACAGGAATTAATATAGAAGTTTTTCAGAATTGTGGCTTAGGCAGATTTGTTTTCCCAAACAGATTCATCCATCCTTAATCAGCAGCCCCAGCTGTCCCTGCTGGGAAAATCTGCATCTCTTTTTCTGTTTGTCGCTGGCTGCGCTGAACTGGCATTTCTAAAAGTAATTACTCCACAAAGTGTAGTTGAACAGTCAGAAATACTAAGATTTGCTAATTCTATGCCAGGTATGCTGGTTTACCTAGCTGAAAATGCCAGTTCAGCTCAGCAAGAGAACCAAGAGTCATGTGGTGACAAGGGAAGCCAGGACTTTGCTAACAGAGACAGGTTATTCAGCAGCTGATTGGGGTAGGGGTGCCTGGCTGCTTATGAAATGCAGATCCAAGACACTCTCTCAGTCTACACATTGGAGAAATGCTACATGAAAGAAGGCAAACTTTGTATGTGTGTGTCTGTGTGTGCATGGACACACTTGTTTAAACTGGGGAAGGGTCTTCTTTCAGGTAACAAGAAAGAGAATGAGAAGAAATGGCCTCAGGTTGTACCAGGGGAGCTTTAGATTGGACATTAGGAAAGAGTTTTCAAGTACTGAAGCAGGGTGCACAGGGAAGTGGTAGAATCACTGTGCTCGAGGGCATTCAAAAGGGGTGTAGGTGTGATGCTTAGGGACATGGTTTAGTGGTGGATGTGGCAATGCTTGTTAATGGTTGGACTCAATGCTGTTAACCTGTCATCCAACCTAAATGACTGAATGATTCTAGATAACACAGCACTTGGTTGTTGAAAAATTTATACTCTTATTTACAACAAATAATTTTTAGTGATAATATTCTATTATTTCTTGAAATAATAAGTTGATTTGTAATCAGCAGCCTTAATTGAGTTCTACCTATAGTTTAGGAGTAGTGATACAGAGTAGTAAGAAAGTAGTTCGCAATGCTGAAATCAAATTTCAGTAGGCAGATACTTTAAATCATGTTGCAGCTCAGAAATGTGATGGCATCATCTGCTCTTATTTGTATTGTTTAAGCGTGATCTGCACAGCTATTATCACCTCACAGACACTCATGCACCACACTGTCAAATTTGCATGAGAACAACAGCTGTCAAACAACAGTAATTGCAAGAAAGTACCAGGGTGAAAAGAGGCTGCTATGAATTTCTCTTTGGCAAAATTACTGAATTCATCAGAATTAGCTTCTGCATGACCAAATGGGATAGAATCACATCTACAACATGAGGGTCCTCCAAGTACACAAAAGTTAGCATTAATTAAAATGCTTATTTTCCATCTGTACTTTGCAAACTATTTCTACTCAGTCTGCTCTCTGTGCACACTCTGGCAGAAAGTTTGCAATCCAGACATTTCCATTAAGATCTGCTTTTTCAGTGACAAGATATGGCACAAAAAGAACAGTCACAGCTGGGAGCAGGGAAGACCATCACGCTGGGTGCAAGGAGCCATTTGTGTGCCTCCAGGCTAGTTATGTGGAGAATCAGCCAAAACACCTCAAGGGCCACTGAACTCTTGGTAGTGACCATGGGGATGCCCTGCATATATGATCAGTGACTGAGGACACCCTTGGTGACACCACAAAAGCAGAGATTGTGACAAAGCAAACAATGTACAAAAATGTCCTTATAGCCATTCCCTGACATTCTGCACCTGCACTGGTGACTTCAATGAAACAACCAATGTGGTCGGATGGGCACGGACTTCCTTCATCACACCTTTAGCCCATATCCATCTATTCACTTATTTATTCACTCACAGTTTAGGTACCTATGTTAAAATTCATTGGTGAGATCAGACCTCAGTGGAAACATTGGTTTTGGTTTTGGATGGTTTTTTTTTTTGGGGGGGGGAAGGTTTGTTGGTTTAGGTTTGCTGTTCTTTTAGTTTGGTTTTTAATTTGCATTTCTTACAATGCTGACATGCTTATAATACCTACAGTTTGGGTATTAATTAATAATTAAACCTAATGTTTTGTGATTTAAACACGGCATTGAAATAAAGCACCCTAGAATGATGAGGTAAGAGGTGACAACTTAAAATAGATATCTAAAATTTTGAAGTTTTTCCAGTAATCCTTTTACAATAAAAACTACATCAGCTATTGTTTCATTATACTTATTGAATACCCTCTTATTCCTGTTTATTTTCTCATTATAATTCCATACAATTCTTTAAAATTCTTCCGTATTATGTGTATTATTATCTTCTAGTATGATAAAATTATAATAACAATTTTAAATAGTTAATTGTCCATACTACCCTGGGGACCAGCACCTGAAATGTCTACTTAAGCCTGAATTCAGGCACCATGAGGAAAAACCGTGATCTTTGTGCTCAGGACAAGCTGTCACAATTAGTCACAAAAAACCTCGTTTTGTCTTTATTATTGTTTTCTTCAGACAGCAAACTATGATCCTTGATGCTAAAAGCTGCATCACAGCTCTAGGAAGCACTGGGATGCTGAGTATCTGTGCCAGCTATGAATGATACATGTGAGAGGAGTGAGGCTGTTCCGTGAGCAGCGTTAAAGTGGGTTTTGATCATCTGATCAAAGAGGGCTGTAAATCAACATAGGCTTCACTGTAGCGAATTTAAAGTTTTGTTCCTTCCCGAGTGGAAGTGAGTTGCTGTATGTAGGGCAGGCCTGTTTATAACACTGTGCACTGCTTGAGTTGTCGTTTTGTAATATGTGCAGAAGGGCTTCAAAAGAGTAAAAAAGCTGCTTGCAAATATAGTTTAAGGTTTTTTAAAACTTTGAGGGACGTGTCTGGTTTAGATGCTCAGGTAAAAATCAAAATTCTGTGTTTCTACAATGTAAACACTAGTCTTTACTTTTGATAGGTTACAGTTTTACATTGACTTCAGACACTGCAAGTAAAAGACTTTCATGATATGTGAGGTCCATTTAAGCACCTAAAGACTTCTAACATGAAACAAATGTCATCTCTGCTGATCATCTAGGTCAACAGAGCTGGCTGTTTTGTGTGCTAGACCTCTATAATATGTTGAAGAAATTGGAGGCTACAAATGCCAACCTCTCCCAGCTGACTGAAGGAGAAGGTTATAGTGACCAGTGCAGAAAGCACAGATAGAGCTGCTGCATTTAGCCACCTCTGACCTCCTCAGTGTGCATGGCCCTGTCTGTGAATGTGACCAGGAGAGACAGATATCAGAGTGAGTGGTGTGGTCTCCAGGGATGACTATTGTGCCATGTTCCAGTGTCCTCAGGATGGCTGCCGGAGCCTTGCTTGGATTCAGAGAAGGGACAAGCATGGGACAATTTGTCCATGCATGTGCAGAGAGCCTTAATGTCCCAGAGGAACCATACATCCGAGATTCTTATGTCAGCTGCATTGACTAACAGGTCACATAAACCCTGCCTTCCTCATTCAACTTCAACCCTGCAACACAAAGAATAATGCAATCAGGCTCCATGAAAGAAATCCATGTTTAGTTGCCTCACACAGGCTGTAATTTTGCTTCATAAGATGAGGATTGTGCATGCAGCACAATGTGCTAGATCTGTCTCAGTCCATGCTTGAATTATCCAGAATATTTTGGCTGCCTTAGTACTGTTCTACCAGAGTTAATGCCTGTGGAAGCAATTGTTTGGAAAAATGAAGACTGAAAATCAGCTTTGCTTTTAACGCAGCAGAAAATAATTCAAAAAGGTGAATGACACAAACTCCATATTCAAAATAGAGACTTAGACTATCAAGTAAAAAGAACAGAAAAATTATTTGGACCCACAGATTCAAAAAAACCCATTGAATCCCCATACTGAACATAAGCTCTTCGATTGTCACAGATCTTACTTTGATATTAAAGTGTCTTCAGGTCATGCATGTCAGAATTAAATTAAACAAAAAACCTACCCAAACGTAGATTAGTATCCATTTTTGGAATGACCTTTTCAAATCTTCACGTTATTTCCACTTCTAGAGAATCATAAATACATGGAATATTTTAGAAATCTCAGTGGATAACCAGATGAAAACAAAAACGATGACACCAAAAGGTGAAGGCTCTATATTGCACTTTGTGTCAATATAACCTAATTTTGTAACTCTCATTTTTATAGTCTCACTAAAATTTCTAATTTATGTAGAAAATCCATGGGCATGGCTTTTACCAGGTGCCTAGTAACTTGGGATGTTCAGAAAGGACTAGGAGCAAAATGCCCCTTTACTGAGCAGGAGACTCATCATGGGGAAGAAGTCTGCTGAAGTTCTGTGCTATGTTCAGCATGTCCATCTGCACCTGAGGACTCTAAGCCCTGCCAGCTTACCATGCATTTACCTCCAGTGTGCCAGACAGCAAGGAAATGGAATCAGCTTTACTTTAGAGGTGCAAAATTGAATTCTGGATAATATCCCTGTGAGTGAAACAACAAATGTGTGCTGAGTTAGGAACAGATGCCAGTTCCTTAAATATTGACTCTAGATTTAAACATCTGCTTATGTGTACATAACTGGAGCTTCTCTGAAGATAAAGCCTTCTGATTTAGTTTGAAGGTCTAGTCCCATAATCTAAAGCACAAATAAACCTAATTTTAATGGCCTAATACTGACTGCATCCTTAGCCTGGATCAGCTCCAGAATTTGCTTATTTTATTATTGTGGCCAAAATAAAGTGTGAATACAAGCCTTACAGTAATTCATTATGGATACATTCCAGGTTCCCGTGAAGTCACTGTCTCTCTTTCTGACAGAATTTCACTAGTCCTAGATCAGCATTTAAGATAAACACAATAATCAGGAGAAAAAATTTCTTACATTTCTAGGGTTTGTAAATACTTTGGGCAAGTTTTCATTTTTCAGTGAAACCTTTTCTTTTAATCTACTCCTGGCTGTCTCTCTTGGTGAGAAAAAAGATGTAGAACATAAGTTATAAACGGGATGTAAGAACGAGATTAGAATTTGTGCTATAGTTATAATTGTGAAGTAGTGGATGCAGGCTGTGCCTGTACATAAAAACACTCAATTATTTCACTGATGTCACAACAAGCAATTTAAACTCTGGACTAACTTGAAACAGGGTGGTGGACTGAACCTTTAGCCACTGTCTTCAGTAAGGGAGTGAGTAACTGTTACAGGAGCCAGCAGTTTTTACAGGCACTAATAACAAATCCCCTTGGCAGCTCATGTCTGTGTGTCAACCCATTTCTCTCCATTGAGTTGATTCATACACCAGGTGAAGAAAGTGCCATCCCAGAGGGTGTTCCTACTCCAGAGTTAAGTAACCTGTACATTGGTAGGATTCTTGTAAATACTCAACAGGAACTCCTAAACGTGCAGAAATCATCATGCAGGATAGTTTTTTGAGCATAGTTAAGATCATTAGGAGCTGGTGCCAGATAGTTTAAAATAATTGACAGCAATGGAAGCAGTTTATGATGAAATGAACACTTCATCATAGAAGAACCTTTTCATAGGACTTCAGGCCAGTTGGATGTAGGGATTCAGCAGAGCAATATTTTGGGGAGTCCTGTCCAATGTTACTGGACATGCTATTAAAACAAATACTCTCATCCCCACCCAAATAGTGGCTGCCCATCCTAATCATGAGATTTTATTCCTCATACAGGCATTTTCCTTTGCAAATATCCCAATACATTAAGGATTTTTTAGCAACGTTCTCTCCATGAGCATCTTTACAACACCTAAGCAAAGTCACATTTGTCTTGATGTGCATGTCTTCAATATGCTTCATGTCCAGATGCAATCTGTGTTCAGTCATGTAGGCAGTTATATTTTGCTTGCTCGACAGTGTTTCTTTTACAGAAATCCATACAAAAGCTGAGGTGAAGTGCAACAATCTCTCTCAGCCAGCTTTGATGTGAAATAAAAAGCGGAGGCACAGAAGAGATTGTGTTTTCAAATATATGGGGTATTTTTTCATTCTTTAGTCACTGATTGCTTTAAGTAACTTACCACACTTTCAAAAGAAAGAATTAACTACAGCATTGCCATAGAGAATTAGAAAAAAGAACATCTATGTTTGTTGTTGTTTTAGACTTTCAAGGATGGAGCCATAGGAAATATTAGCAGAGTCAAGGAGGAATATGCCTGAGTAAAAATAGCCCTCTCAGATGACATTAACAAGCCTCCAGACTTGAAAGAGTAGAATAGTGGGTTAGTACTATTACTACTGTAACACGAGGCTAAAGTGTTTAAGTGGAGAGTTCATCGTCAGTTAAAACTGAATTAGAAGGTGGCCTTTTTGAAACACCAGAAGAAAAATGGAAGCTTTATTTTTATCAACTTCTTTTGGTTAATTTTATATTGAACTGAATTATCTAATTTAATATGAATCTGTCCTATTCTGAATTAACCGATTTTCTTAGTAATTTGGTTCATAAGCAACATTTAAATGACTTTTAACAGAAGCTTTATTACATCCATAATTACTCCAAAGTGCAGACTTAATGAAAGTATTGCAAAGCACAAGTGACCATGTGCAAGATCTATAGTGAATAAGAGCCTCTAATCCATGCAAGATTGATCCAAATCCTTTTTCCATGTTCAATATTTTTTGTCAGATTTTTTCTGATTTTTAGCTAATTGGGACTCATCAACAAATCTTTGCCTTGGGACTCTATTTACTGTTCATCATTTACTGTGTTCATCTATTTACTGTGTTTTATACAATCATGTAAAGCACATCAAAGTTTTCCTATAAGGGAAATGCACTTCATTTTTACAACAGTCATACACAGGATATTGTTCAAGGAAGATATACAAATTAAGTGCCATAAATGTTTAATAATTAACAGCAAGGGAAAACAATGGTCTCTTTTATTTTTTTTTTCTCATCCTCTCTACAGATGCTGGTAAGAGACAGGCAATGAATTCAATGAATAAAAGACCCACTTTGGAAATGTCTTGGCACCCACTGTTTTGAGATTATGACTGGGAGAAATCGATGCAGGGGTATACAAAAGGACAATTAGATAAAGGACAAGCAACTATTTTTTTCTATAACCACAGAAAATGAGGTTATATTGGAACTAATTAGAACTTCTGAAAACAGTTACAACCTTGTTGCTTTCTGATACACAGAACACCAACTCCCTATTTGATGAATAATACTGTTTTCCCAGACTCTAGGAAGAAAATCACACAAAGTGCCTTTCATTTCATGCATGTCAGAAATAAAAAATATGTCAGTCATGCTGGCTTATCATTTCCCCAACCCTTTTGCATGGTAGTGCTTCTTTGATTATGGCTCTAACTGCAGCAAAAGGCAAACTCTTGAACTCTCATTTTTTCATTGATGCTGGCAAGAAAGAGTCTATGTCACCCTCTCTGCTGGGCTGGCCAGTATGGATGGCTATATGGAAGGAAGGGTTGTAGTTCCTAATAAAAATTCTTGTCCAGTTTCTGACAACCGGAATGCTGATGCCAAGATGATCTGTACCTTAAAGATGCAGTATCCTTTGATGTTACCTCTGGGATAAAACCACATGACCTCACTGTTCTAGACTGTAATTCCCATCATAAGGTAGCCCTCCCTAAGTACTTGTGATTTGGGAGTTTTAAAGCACACACTGCAAATCGTAGCCCAGCTTCAGGACTGGCAGCAGCAAAGCCATACCAGTGTGGTACCAAGCCTTGGGTATTACAGATGATGCGAAGGCCAGAGTCCATTGGCACATGCACACCATGCTGGGGTGGCTGCTCCTTCTCTGCTCCTTAGGGATAGCTCTTGATGTTTATAGGCTTTGGGCTGCTCCCTGCTCCCTGCTAAAGCAATGCGTTCAGAGTTCAGAGCTGCGGGTTTCAATCTGATGTCTGGATACATGCTTAACATACACTACAGAAAAATTTAATACAAAATACCTCTAAGGAAATAGGCATTAGTATTATGACATCAAAGCTATATTTTCCTCTGAATTCCAATTCCCTGAAAAAGCACTTCAAAACAATTACTATGTGCATACACTGATATACGCAGAAACACAATGTTATGTATAAATATAATATGATGGAATATATATATATAGGCAGTTTACAGACATATATTCTTTTTTTAGAATTTTAGTGGATTTATATGATATGTTTTGGGAGGTTTTGCTAAAGTCCTAAAGAACATTCAGTCAATCTAGAAATTTACTGGTTGTAAATATATGACATTTGATATCATTTTAGGTGGGACTGCCTAGTATCCCATACATATACATTTATTTACTTGTTTATTTAAAGCAGAAAAGAAAAATTACAGAGAACATGCCGACGCATAATTATTTATAGACGCATAATTAGCAGTACAGCTTACACATGGAAGTGGGTGCAAAGAGTTTCCTACAGTTCAAACCGTTGTAGGTGATGAGACAAGTCAGCTGTGTATGTGGAGATTTTCTGCATCCACCTCTGTTTGATCCACTCTTTATTCCCTCATGAGACGGAAGTTAGGGACTCAGCCATATCTATTTTCCATCTCCAGCCCCTGGGTACTATTTCATGACGTGTTCTTCATCTCACAGGTTGGCTCCTCAGATTGTTCTCTGAGGACAGGATTAAGACCCAGCTGAATTTTTCAGCCAGTGTGCAATTTCTATAAAAGAATTGGCTTTCAAAATAAATTATGGTTGTATGTTAGAAAAATAGAAATATAGTTAGCTCCTCTCTGGCTTGCCTATATATTGACATGGTCTCTCTGGGTATTTCTCCTGGATTAATTTGCACTATGTGTGCAAAATGCCAAGATAGATATTGCAAGTGAGAGGTACATTATATCTAGGAAGAGACAGGAAACTTGATTATGATGGAGAAGGAAACACATATAAAGGTGAAAAACAGAAACTACATCTAAAAGTTATAAAATGCTAATATGGAAGTTTGACCTTCCGACTTAGAAACCTAATATTTTTTCTCAAAATCAATGATGAAAAAATCCTAAAGGAACTATCTTATCCTGTCAATTCATTTATATAAAATATAGCGTACTTTAAATTGTTAAATTGTTTAGGGCAGGGACCCTTTTAAGACCATGACCTACTTCATAGACTGGCCTCATCCACAGCACATGACATTTGGCCTGGATCTCCTCTGACCTCTTTTTGTAGGACTGTAAAAACTGTTTGAAACAATCTGAGAGTTCCTCTGGAGTCCATATGGCTGAGATTTCTGTAGTATGGATCTGTGGCTATGCATTGCGTGTTCTGAGGATGTTGAATTAGATGACCCATTAATAATTCCAATCTGAATTGTCATAGGATCTCATGGTGCTATAAGGCATGTTAGAATGACCTTGGGATGTTTGAAAGCACAAGGGAGGACTTGGGAAGATGAATGAAAACAAATTTAGAGAAGGGGGATTTTGTTGTGGTTTTTCTTTTCCAGCTTACTTTTGGATATACTTGCTGGTGCATCCGTGAATAATGTCTTGGCATTGTCTTGGACTGGCTGGTAAGCAATCCTGTGCCAGAGAGCACTAATAATGGGTACTAGGGCTAATTAGCAATGTTTGAGCCACCAATTTTACTCTTTACTTAGCAGAGTACATTCATGCACGGAAACTACTTTCTTACATAGATTATTAATAAAAGAAAAGAAAAAAAAGTCCATCAGTATAAATAAAACTCTTTTCTGCATAATGTTCCTGGTGAAATGTACACTTTACAACATCAAAAGAGGTAAGATAATCTAATGGCTCTTTCTGGACTTTAATACTATGAGAATATTAATGGAAAATATAATATAGAGAATGTGCAAAGTTACTAAAATCATTTTGATGTATTACTTTGTTCTCAAGACACTGAACACACTTCCAAGTCTTTGATGACCACAGATTTTAGGTACTTCAAAGAAAAACAGCTTATTGTTATCATCTTTTTCATCCTGTCTTATTTTCATTTAGTCTTTCTTAAGTATTTTTTTTAATTAATTTATTCTTCCTTCTAACAGTGAGTGTCAAAAGATGGCACATTTGTCTAAAAAGAAGATGAGGTACAAGAGAAGATGCTGTTGAAAAATCTGCCATGAGGAATACTGAATACAGAAATGTTCTACTGATATTTTTGCTTATTATCTGTAACAAAATAGGAAGGAAGGGTTACCTATTTAAAGGACAAAAGGGAAAGTTTCTCTGTTCTGAAAAAAGAGCATGAAGATTTTCAACACAATCAGCTGACTTAGAAACAAGCGTCCCAAGAGATCTGGTTAAAGGAGATTTCTGAAACTAAGTTTTTGTTTTGTAATGGTATACTGTTAACATTGAATTGGCAAACCAGTAAACTGAAAATACTTCTAGGGATTGATAATAATCAATATAATTACTTTGTCTGAGGAGAAGTAAATCATGGAGTTACAAACTTACTTAATTGATATAAAGACAATGAATAAAGTCATGCTTAATTCAGGAGTCTACCAATAAAGAACTAAAGATTTAAAGAAACCTTAATTTTTGTGATCATTATGAACAGAATCTTTCATGGAGGAGAGGTTTTGTTGCAACAATCTTTTAGATAGCTGGAAGCCATTTTGGTATTCTTTACTTCAATGTCTCTGCAGCTCTCAATTAATATCATACGACAGTTATATTTAAAAATTTAAAAATTTAAGAATAATCTGGTTTCTAGTACGTTTTAGGAAATTACCACCTAGTAGATTACATTGTGCATTTAAACTTTGTAATTATTGTACTTGTCAAATATACTGGGAGAGAATGGATTTTCTTAAAGGTATACCAAGAGAATTTTAGAAGATCTTCTAAATAGCTGCAATTTAATCCAACCATGTGGAGCATTTTGTGTCAAGAATCCATCAACAGAAAATCTTTACTGACAACATATGTAGAGGTTTTAAATATCTGTAAAACAATTGAAAGGATTGCAGATGACTGTTCCACCATTAACTAATATACTCCCAGATCAGAAAAATTAGCTTAATTTGCATACAGGAATGGAAACTTTAAAAAAAAAAAAAAATGAAGCTGTGGAGTTGGGAAACAAACGTATTCATAGGGGTTCTGTGTAAAACATGCAGTGCACAATGGTGGGAAGCTTAGGTTAAAAAACTTAACTTTTGCAATTAAGCACAACTTTTTATCAATATGGGAAAATATTTGCTATGGATAGATACTGATCTTATTTTCAATCTTTCTTTATATTGAAAGAATCTATCTTTGGCAGCACATGCTGTAACTTGGCTTATTCATGGCAGCTCTTTCAAAAATCTGTGAAATTCTGTATAGGTTTGTAATGATTGCAGCTCCCCATTCTCACCTTTTACTTCTCACACTGCCTTTATGAAAATACAAATCATATTTATACTGCTGGTTCCCAGTGATGCACACAAAGTTCAGACTCTTTACCAGACCACATTGCAGTTGGTTAGTTTTCATAGAACCACAGAGTGGTTTGGGTTGAAAGGGATCTGAAAAACCATCTAGGTCCATCCCCCAAAGTATTTATTCTATACTTTTAAGACTTTGTGGTAAGCAGAGTTTGAGAGGAATACAAGCATCCATTGAAATTATGGAGGATGGAATAGAATTGAGGTTTGCTTAGTATTTTTTATTATATAGAATAACAGCCCCATCTGGGATCAGGAAGGGTCTTCATCCTGATCAAAATGTCTAAAACTCTAAAGATTATGTTACCGAGAACTTTGTTTGCTAGGAGCTGCTGATGTCTTTGACTTTATTAATTCCTCAACAATCAGGGAAGCTTCAGAGGAGGAATTGATGGAAATATGACCAAGCAAATCCCCTGCTTCTAGAGACAGAAATCATACAATGCCTTTCATAAATTCATCAGGCTTTACCTGGAAAGTTGTTGTGTCTTGTGACACTTTTATTACCACTAAACGACAAAAAAATTTTTTTGAAGAAACCATTGTTAGAATCAAAGAACAGAAAATTCAAGGTTGGACAGTATATTTGGAGGTCATTTACTCCAAATCCTGGTCAAGGTCAATGAGATCAGGTTGCTCAGATCTCCATCTAGTCAGGCTTTTAATATCTCAAGGATTAAGATTCTGCTGTCTTTCACAGCCACTACTCAAATGTTTGAACATTGTAATACCGAAAAAGAAATCTTTATATGGTTTGATGCATCTTTCTTGAGTACAAATCATCCAAATTGTACTTTCTTCTTGAGATGAAAACACCTTGGATTCATGCACAATAACTCTTGTGAAATCTGTGTTAAAAATTATTTTTATATTCTGAGATGTTTGACTTTTTCACGGTTAGATCATATTGAACATTATTAATAGCCTTTCATTGATGAACTCTTGTGAACAAGGACCTTCTCTTTCAGTTTTTTTTAACTAATGTATTCTTAGATGATAGTGGACATGTTTGAAACCAGGCTTCCAAGTTTATTTTATACTATCTCCTTGCACTTTATGAATTTCATCCTGTTCCTATTACCTCTGATCTCAAGGTCATTTAATTCCTTCACTATGATGAGGCAATACACTTCTCTCTTCCAAATGATGCTTTCCAATTTTGTTTTTATGCCAAGATCATAAATAAAACTATTAAACATGACTGTTCCCAAAATTGATTTTTGAGAAATTTCGGTAGTATCCTCCTTCTAGGCTAATGTTTCCCTTTCAGTTGAACTTGCTATCAATTCCCCATTTTTATAGTTTCTCCACTGAGCAATATCACCTTGATCTTAAGTGTTAAATGTGTTTCCAAGCCAAATTGTTTTCTGTATTTATCAGTACATTTCTTCTGCTTATTAATTAATTTTCCTTAAAAGCCATCGAGTGTGATATCTAGCCTGATGTAATCTACCTCTTCAAATTGCTCAGATTACATCACCTCTTTTTTTTCTATGCAATGTCAGTCACTTCTCCTTCAAAATGATTAAATTGCTGGCTCACAGGCTTTGTATTATCTTAGCTCATTATATTATGGAAAATCTGCAATTAAAGAAAAAACTCAATACTTTGAGACCTTTGTGGTGAAGAGTCCTTGAATAGAATAGAAGCATCAAGTGCTGGGACTCAATATGTAGATATTCAATATATCAGAAGCAGAAACTACTCATTTAAGCTTCTAGTCTAAACCTGGTGAAAGTGTGAAAGAAAAATAAATAAATGATTTGGAAATATTCTAAAGATATAACTAAGGCTTTTTATGCAAAACCATATAGAAGAAAGCTTTTTGTGCCTTCTGAAAACTCTATTTGCAAATTTGCAGGTATTGGTACCTAATCACATTTTAAAGAAAGAAAAAAAAATTGAAAAAAAACTTCAAGAGAAGACTGGTTTCTTTCTCAAATATTCTGTTTGGTCTTAGCTTTAACTGCCTCCTGACCATTCTGTATTCCAGATTTAGAGCATATCCATGCCTCTTCCACGGCTCAGCAAAATAAACCTGCCAAAGTACAGTCACGAAATATTTGAACAAAGATAAAATACCTTACTTTTGCACTTTCTCTGTTTCAGAAAATAGAATAATGTCAGTTGAACAGAATTACTCTTAGATGAGTGTGTTTCTCTTACACTTTCCAAACCATTCTTTGTTAGGCTGACATGTTCACATTTTGTCCCAGTTTATTGTACATGCTGTTATCATTCCCTGCTGGATCTTCAAGATCAAGAGGTACAAATGTAAAAGGAAAGGAAGAATTTTGTCTTGCCACATACATACCTTCATTTCTTATGTTCAAGTACAGCAAAATGAGTAAGAAACAGAAGATAAATCGTCCAATATTTTTTCCTTTTATTTTCATTGTAAAATTTCTGTGATCAGATTGTAAGGCTATTTAAAAAAAAAAATCTTTGTTCTTGGAATTATGTGTGCTCAACTTTAAACTAATTCGTAGTGAAGTTAGCAGAGTTACTTAGGATACTTCAGACTAAGTGATTGTGTATGTGTGTTTCTCAGTGAGATCTGTGCAGGAAGGGGTTAAAATGTCTTTGGTGTAGAATTCCTGTTCACTAAATTGCCTATTAAGTCAACAGCATTGCTCCTGCTGTTGTTACACCAAATGACCTACATGCACAGCCAGGATAAATTTAGTTACAAATCACAGGTTTTCTTCCAAAATACTCCAATTTGTGATTAAGATTTTGCTCTTCCGCTATGTCAGTAATCACAGTCTGAGTCTATTTCTGGTTAGTTAACTCATACAAATAATTAAACCACTTAAATTACACAGTAGCCGGAAGCTGCCGTACACACATACATATATATGTAGCATATATACATCCTGGCCTTCAGTACTATGAAAATAAAAGTGTAAATCCCACTAAATTGTAAATCTGACCTTCATCCCAAGAGCAAATAAATAGTGACCTACACACACACTGAAGTAGATGTGGTGCAGCTTGCTCCTGAGAGGCATTGAATACAAGAATTGGAATTTGCTGCGTGAACATTTAAATACTGTACTCGCTTTCTCACGTATTCTGCTATTAAACTCTCACGCCCAGAACAGTCCTGGAAAGGAAACTGAGATTGCCTTTTGGATTTGAAGACTATGTCTCCCCATATCATCTCTGAAACACACCCTCATCTCCATCACCTGTTTTCCATTCTGTCCTATTTTTCTCTTTGACCAAAGAGAGGGCAGGAGCTGCTCCCCACATCCCTTTCTTCTAAGAGGTATGTTTTACTTCACTTCTCACGAAAGGAAAACAGGAGAGAGAGAGAGACAATTTCAAGGAGATAATGCATTTGACCTCTCTGTTAATATTCAAAATGCTGTCAAGGAAGGTTAGGAGCAAACATCAGCTTTCTTTCACACCTCTTAGCTCATTCCACAAATTAATAACATCGTACTGGGAGCAGCCTAGACCCTGCGTAATGAATGTTAGCTGTAGTTCCTGCTGGCTGCTTCCGAGGATGCATTTATTTTTCTCATTATCTTACACACAATCTTCCAGCTATTGTCTGCTACCCCTGCTCACTCAGGAAACCTCAGAAAGTGCTAAAGATGTCAAGAAGCAATAAGCCTCATTTATTTTTATGGCCTTCATCAGCACTTTCTTTTTTTGCTTAAAGGCCTATAATAGAATCCACTGATTAGAATCAGCACCATATCAGAATATAGATATGATAGCGCTTTACTGAAGGTGAATGGGCTACTGAAGGACACTTTCTCCATTTGATACTTTTAGAGGATACTGAAGCTAAACAAAATTAATTGTGTTGGTACATTTCTTCTTTTCTTTCTCCTTCTTGCTACTTTCTCAGGCATTTGGAAACTGATTAACTAAAATGTTAAGGAAGATGATCATAGAAAGTCCTACTAATTAAAAGGAAATTACTCAACTGAAACAATACCAGAAGGTAAGCTATTGGATTTGATAGCTGTTAATAAAATGGTACAAGTGAACAGAGAAACTTCCGTGTTAAACACCATATTTACAACAGAACTAAACCAAGAAGCAAATAATTGAGTTCTTTTGGATTTTTTTTTCACTTTAACTGCATCCACATAATAGCTACAGGCCAATATATGATAAATATGTCTTCTGTTCTCTCCCTGCACAGATCTGATCTGAAAAATGTTCTGTTTTCAAAGCCCAGGTAAATAAAGACCATATGAAAATATTTAAAAAGAATTAGTTTCTCTTGTGCACATCTATTTTCCATAGACAATCACTTCAAGGAAAGGTTTTCAGACTTCTCGCCCAGTTCTAGTCTACTTTTTTAGTTTATTGCAAACTTAACCATAACTTTTGCACTATAATCAAGACAAGAAAAAGGACAGAAGTAAGGCCATATAAAAAAGCCTTGTATGGGGGAATGTTTACAGTGAAATCACTAAATTATTGCATTAATACATCTATATGCAATTTAAAATGGTTTATTTATATTTATAAAGAAAATTCACCCAAAGACTTCCTTGGCATCAGATGGCAATATCCACACAAGCTGTTTATATGGAAGAGACAGTGTACTTGCTATATATTCTTCTTATTCTGCTTTAACTTTCTTTTGACCTCCAGGTCACGTTGTTTCCAAGCTTTTCTGAGTGTTTGAAAACCTGGCCCCAGCAGATTTACTGGTGGCATGGGAAAGCTACTGCTTTTGATTATCATCTTATTCTTTAATAAGAAAGGCTCAGGCTAGTACAGGGACTAATATTTTAAGAATAAGGTTTTCCTTGTTCAAAGAAAAAAGGCACTCTGGATATGAAAAATTGAAAAATCTTCCATGCTAGGACTGTCCATGTAGGAGTGTAAAGAAACTATTCTCAGTTACTGAAACTAAAAATCTGATGGGCTATTTAAGCATGCCACTTGCCTCTCATATATACAACCCTGTATAGTGAATTTTCAGAGTCATGAAGGGTTGTTTTGTTTGGGTGATCAGGGTAAGAGGAAAGGTTGCTGCAGAAGAATAATGGAACAACAATCCTATGTGACATGGACAGATTTACTATACTTTCACAGAGATTGTGTCACATTAAGACCAAGATGCAGAAATCAATCAGAAATCACATTCACAAAAGAGAAAACTCACGTACACACATCCTAAATCTATCATGCTCTGAAAGACGAAAGAAAAACATATTACTGCTCTTGGATCATCCTGTGTAAGTTTTCATTCAAACAGAACTAATCACCCATGAAAAGAAAGGAAAAAGCTGATTCTTGATGCCCAGGACTGCTTTTAAAAGCTGAGGTTTATAGCCACGATTCAGCTCTAAACTGGAGCTTTCATAATTTGCCTGTACTCATTATGTGTAACCAGCTTTGCATGTTCTAGATATAGCTTGGAATATGCATGATTTTTCCATTTACTTTAAATAAAAATGAAAGTAAAATAACGTGTAAAAAGCTACTGAAATTATACTGAGCTGAGAAAAACAAAAATAATGGGAAAATGGTAAATGTAATCACTCTTCATGGAAGACATAAATGGAAGCTGTAGTCAGCATGACAGCACAAGGAGACCATTTCTCCCAAAACCTTGTGTATTCTCCATGACATCTTTCACAAAAGGATACAGAATATTTACAGCCTGCTAATGGAAGTGGTCAAGCATACACAATTTCCTGGCCCGAGGTAGTGGCCCTTGAAGAGGCCTGCTCACATCCTTGGCAGAGGAGACAAAAGACTCTAAACATCAAGTTTGGACAATTCAGCCCCCAGATGTACATGTAGAAATGCAAGCCTACGTGCACACATACACATATAGCGGTACCGTGCACAGATAATGATGAAGAAATAGAGTCCATTACTAGAGTCAGTTATGTTTTCAGAAAATATTATCTGTGATGAAACTGAGTTCTTTAGCATGTGCTAAATTCTCCTACCTTTCCACTTACCAAGCCTTGCTTCTAGAAATCAAACCTGTTTCCTTTCTCTAGAGGGAGGTGTCATTCAAGCCTATTGAGTCTACTGAAGGCTTGCCCTCACCTGACTGTTTCCTTTTGAAAACAGCCTTTGATTCTCATTTTTGGTATGTTTTGCACTTCAGCTGGTGATCTGCAGCATGAGATTTGTGAAGATCATTGATTCATAGAATCATAGAATGATTTGGATTGGAAGGGACATTAAAGAGCATCTAGTTCCAATCCTCCTGACATGGGCAGTAGCACCTTCCACTAGACCAGGTATCTCAAAGCCCCATTCAACCTGGCCTTGAACACTTCCAGGGATGCATCAGCCACAGCTTCTCTGAGTAACATGTTCCAGTGCCTCACCCTCCTCACTGTAAAGAATTTATTTCTAATATCCAATCTAAACCTACTCTCTTTCAGTTTAAATAACCCCTTACTTGTCTTATAACTACATGCCCTTCCTGAAAGTCTCTCTCCAGCTTTCTTTTAACCCCTTTAGGTACTGAAATGTGGTCTAAGGTCTCCCTAGAGCCTTCTGCTCTCCATGCTGACCAACCCCAGCTCTCTCAGCCTGTCCTGATAAGAGAGTTGTTCCAGCCCTGTGAACATCTACACCGTGTCCTCTGGACCCACTCCAACAGGTCTATGTCCTTCCTGTGATGACACAGCAGATGTTTTTATCTGAATAACAGATATTCTCCCTTCTCTTCCCAACCTCACAGCAGTGTGGAAATTGCAGCTCATGTTCTTTCAGGTTCATTGCACATTTGTACAGGGAAGCAGTTCTTGAGTGCACGCCCCAAGCACTCCTCGGAGACCAACACCATGCAGTGCTGCAGGGAACTCAACATCATCACACACGCAAAGTGCATTCGGGGGAATTCTAAGGGAAGAAACTTTTCTTATTATCCCCCTATTCTATTACATACATAGTCCTACTAGAAGTGTACTGCCATTGTAACCCATCTGTCTGAGTTCACAGCAAAAATCAAATGCTAACAGCGAGTGCTAAAGGTGCTCACCTTTTCTGAACGAGCTACGAGCTCATTAGTTAGGAGTATTAAGATGCTGTAAACATTCTACATGGATAAATCACCTAATAAAAATGAGAAGCCAAAATTTCAGTGTGAAATACTATTTTAGTAGGAAAAATTAAGCATTGCATCATTGTATAATGCAATGGTGCTAAACAGGAAATTCTCTGAGCACTTTTGACCATTAATTTTCTAATTGTTGGTAAGTATATTTTCCATACTTTTCAAAAAGTTTACAACGTTTTGGCTAATTTCTGCTTAAATGGGAATTTAGCTTTTGGTTTCCTACAAGTTTCGTTCTGGATAGATGATAAGAGAGGAATCATGAACACATATCCGATAGAGTTTAAACTTTTACAATTCAGGCATAAAAAGATCACTAAAGTCTTACTACTCTCATCTCGTGGAAGCTATCCTACGAAGAGATAGAGAGATGAAAATAGAGTTTTCCTGATATATTTAAGCTGTTAATAAATTAAACAAATAGGATTTTTTAAAATATAAATGTAAGTGAAATAAAACTGGTTGAAATACAGTACATTCCAAGTTCCTTATTAAATGTAAGCAGGAGATTTTCAGGCCCTGTGGTGCCATATTCTTGAAGGAAAATTAATAAATAAAGGTGTGAGATTCGAGAGCAGTAATTTTTTAAAACTGTACGAAGGACCCAGATTGCATGTAAATCAATTGAAAACACAGAGAACTACAACTTATGTCAGCCATCTCTTTTGTATTCAGAATAATTAATCTCTTGGACATGACAAATCTTTTTAGCAGAAGGGAATAAATTCAAGATAATAACTTTTAAAGTAATGAATAACTCTTGCCTATGAAGTGCTTTAATGACTCTCCTTGTCAGAATTCAGATTTTATTATTAACTCTACAGAAAGGCAGCAGCCTGAAGAGATACAGTTACAAATCAATTTCACTGCTCTTTCATAACCAGTCACTAATTGACCTCAATTTCTGATGGAGTCACATATTTCCTCCCATACTTTATTTTAATGATGTGTATATCAAGGGTTTAGTGACTGGTCATAAAGGAATTTATTTTAACTCTGTGTTGCCTTGAACAGCCTTTTAATGGCAGAAATATAAATTGCTCTGAAAGCATTAGCTTTAATGGTTGGGATGCATTTTTTAAACTCTTTTATAGTTAAGATGATCATCATTTTGTTAAAATATGCGCTTGATTTATCTACTTTAAAATAAGAAACAATTATAGTGAAGAAAGAAAATTCAGATTCTCCACATAACACTAATGATTACAGATTATAAAATACTTTACTTACTTACTATGTTGTCTGAAAAAGAAATTACATTAAAATTAATAAATGGGTTTGGTAAAACTGTGCTTCCTACACTCTATGTAATTATGGACAACATCCTTACAAAGGTATTTGGAAAATGAATAGCCAAAATATATTTTTAAATTCCACTACGTCAGATTTTTCTGATTTTTTTCTACCAGAAGCTCAAATAATTTTCCACGTCTCCTTGGGTATTTGAACTACTATAAATGGAAATATTTGTCTTGTTCTAAACCAAAGAAAATCTAATGCAAATCCAGTTGTTTTAAATAGGATTATCATACCAGTCACACTTGCATTTGTAAGGTAGAAGAGCCAATATTTGAAAGACACAGAGTTTCAGAAATCCTTTGGGAATATATATTCACTTTAGAGCTCGTTCTGATCAGGATTTGAAACAGAGAAGGGGAGAATGAAGGAAGGAGAGATCAGTAAGATGGCTACAGGTCCCTTTGCTGATCTGACCAAGCCTTGCACTGGTGGCCACATAGGCGGTCTCTGTAGGTCCAGAGGCCATCAGCTATCCATTGGAGCTATCCAATGCTATCCAGTGGAGATATCCATTAGTGTGTGTCCTCTCATGTATATATTGCTCTGCTGGACCAGATGTGGTGCCAGGGAAGTACTGATTTTGGGTTGTGAGGGTCTCGTGGGCGGTTGTGGCCGTGTAATGTACGAACACATGTGTGTGTGGGTGTGGGTGTGTGTGGGTGGGTGTGTGTGGGTGTGTGTGGGTGTGTGTGTGTGCACTGGGACATCCTCCAGCACTGCTGCTGGCTGGACCTGTACACGCAGCACAGATGGGCTTAGAGGGCTGCCACATAAGGAACAACCAAGGTTTCTAGAGAGCCAGGAGGAGCAATTGCCTGGGTGCTGAAGGGCATCAGTGTGTTATGAGACCAAAGGAAAGTATCATTGAAAATAAAGGTGTTTGCCTCTACTTGCTATACATTGTGTCATGTAAAGACAGGAAGAAATGTAAAATTGCACTAATGGCACTAAATGCTCACATTCAAGCCTAACTTTTGTACATGAATCAAATACTATAATTCAGCCATGAACTCTTAGTGGTTATCATTTTTCACTTCTATTGTTATGAAAACCCTATTCTATGGATCATAAAAATTTCAGTCATAGAATCAGAGAGTCATAGAATGCTTAGGTTGGAAAGGACCCTGAAGATCACCTAGTTCTTATCCCCCTTGCCATGAACAGGGACACCTTCCACTAGACCAGGCTGCTCAAAGCCCCATCCAACCTGGCCTTGAAAACTTCCAGGGATTGGGCTGCCTCATATGACTTGTTATACTAAGTCAGACATATAATTATATATTTTAAACATCAAATCTATGAAATTACTGCTGCAAGTCAGTTTTTTGGACTATGTAAGTGAATCCTAAAAAGACAGGGCAAGGAGGAACACAACACACAAACAAACACCTCCAAAGCCAAATGCAAATATAGCAGCCATACAAGCATCTTCAGAAAAAAAAAATCCTTTATCATCATATATTGAGATCAATGCATATCTTAGTATTATCTGGACAAAGTGAACCATATTTTTTCTCATAAAAATTGAATGAGGGCACTAAACTGTGGTTAAAAAAGCAAGAAAGATTCCTTATTTCACATATGAAGTGCACGACAGTGTTGTGTTTGTTGGTACAAAGCAGTCTGTTCTTTCCTAAGAATTAAAACAAATATATATTGGGAAAAAACCAGGACATCATAGATTGCCTTGTCTGTCATATGGACAGATTTAATGTGCAGAACTTTAGTGAAAAATGTGAAAATATAATATAAAGGAAAAAAAGGAATAAGAAAGATATATGAAGAACTCATCACATGTGGCAGAACTTCTAGTCCTAAATTAATACAAGTCAGTGTGAAATAATGAAGCAGCTGAAGCAGAACATGGGGGAAAAGTTAAGAATTACCACCAAAGAAAAGATAGAAAGAAAGATGAAAGCTCTGTGACTTTAAAGAATCCTGTGAGAGTTAAAACTCAACTCACTAAAAATTATTGGGCCGTTTTCACATAAATGTTAATACTTTTTACAGGACAAAGAATTGAAAGGACAGGAGTATTTTCAAGCATAGTAAAACTCTTCTCTCTTTTTCTTATGCTACTGTGTCAAAGGGTACCCCACCTCACATATAGATGGAAAAGATGGAAAAAATAAAATAATGCCCATGTTTCCTCTCACTGATGTTTGGCCATGTGAAGGAGCTGTCATGGTTTCAGCTAATACAAACATGCAAATGTCAAGAGATTACCTGTACTGAATCCCGTTATTATAGATCCATAGAATTTTTAAGGTTGGAAAAGACTTCTTAGATCATCAAATCCAACCAGCTATGCTTTGGCTCAGCAATTTAAATTCTTAAACGGAGCAGGTGTTTGCTCCTGTTGAATTGATGTAGATGTATTGATACATATGATAGATGTATTGAACCATATTATAGATGTATTGAACCATATTATACATGTACTGAACCATGGCTTAGATCACTTGCTGCACAATACACAGCACTAAAACATGTAAAGATGTGCCATGCATTTCCCAGGTTGCAGCCAGCCTGGAGCAATAGCTTATGTTCTGTCATCACTGTAATTTAGAAGGGTTTTGATGTGTCACATCTCTTCTGAAAGCTCTAGTGCCATCAAGCCCTAATTGTGCAGGAAAGCAGGGTCAAAGTGTACCATTTCACTGTGTTGTCTTCCAAAAATGCTTCAAGGGCCTACAATTAACCTGAGATGAAACTGGTATGTTGTTAAGTATTCCGTTATTTATATATTCTTATATATATACTCACATATATGCAACATTAAATGTTCTTAATTTTCTTTTGTAGAGGTAAGCTTATTTTTCCTTTCCTTTTCTTGCACTTCCTTTTCTTACCATCTTGCCATATAAAGAAATAAAACTGTGCCTGAACAACAGTGTTTCATACATACATCACTTGAATAAAATTATTACATTTCTGTGTGCATGTGCTCAAAAAAATCAAGTGGGGCATACTTTGTTCGAAGTGTCCATTGGTACTTCATCTTTACCAAAAATATAAGATATACTATGCAAAAAATATTAGTTTTCTTTGCTCCACACTCCATTTCCCCCCCTTTTTAAAGTAAAAATATATTAGGATGCTTAAACTACAAACTTGAATCACAGAAAATACATATGACACAAGCTTTCACTCAGCTTCTGTAAGTGCATGCATTTGAATGATCTCAAGTTACACATTCAGAGATTTATCCCCGTAGGGCTCTGCCTCATTTAAATAACAGCAAATTTATTCCCAGTTTCTGTTTATCTCATTTCGTGCATGTGGCAGACACTATTTAATACAAACAATTTAAATCTTGCAAGAGTTCTGCATCATTACTCTCCTAATGGATGCAAAGATGGATGAAAGACTGCAGGAAAAAGGAATGGTGATGTTAGTGGTGCCAAAGTCATGGAGCAAAAGAGCTCCATGGATGCACTGACGGATGCATGAGGGGCTTCATGTAAATAGAATGGAATGAAATATAATAGAATGGAATGGAATAGAATAGAATAGAATAGAATAGAATAGAATAGAATAGAATAGAATAGAATAGAATAATAGAATATTTCAGTTTGAAGGGACCTACAAGAATAGTCAAGTCCAGCTGCCTGATCAATTCAGGGCTGGCCAAGTAAAAGTGTATTATTAAGGGCATTGTGTCAATGCCTCTTAAACATTGACAGGCCTGGGGCATTGAGCAGCTTTGTAAGAATTCCTGTTCCAGTGTTTGGCCATCCTCTTGATAAAGAAATGCTTTCTCATGTCCAGTATGAACCTCCCGTGGTGCAGCTT
The DNA here is from genome assembly GCA_013396875.1 of Vireo altiloquus. NCBI lineage: Eukaryota > Metazoa > Chordata > Aves > Passeriformes > Vireonidae > Vireo > Vireo altiloquus. Next base: position 689,855 of record VZRF01003300.1, read on the forward strand.
TAAAACGTTCCTCCACACTCTACCCCTGGATACCAGGAAGAATAGTTCAGCACCTCCCACTTCATTTCCACTCCTCAGCAGCTGTAGGGATCGATGAGTTCACTCATCAGCAACCATAGGGAGCAAGAAGTTCATCCCTCAGCCAATCCTGGCTGGAACATGCTCCTAAAAACAGCCAGAGGAGTGATGTATTATTTCCTTTGTATTTGAAGACAGCCTTGGGCTGTGGTAAGTTCCTACTGTTTTTAGTGAAGATAATTCTTCTTTAAGCAGTTTTAGTCACACAAATGGATCCTCATGCAAAGTTGCAAAATGCATCCTAAATATTTTAGATTGTAATTTCAGAACTTATGATTTTTGCATCTCTCATTCAGGATTTTTAAACACACGAAGGTTTTTCAGCTCAGATGGCAAATTGACAGCAACAGTTTGTGTAGCACTGCAAGAGGTAGATACTCACTGAAGCATCACTAATGGGAAATCTTTAAGGCAAATTAATACCAAACAAATTGTTTTATTAAGCACAAATGAACATATTTCAATCAAGAAAAATGTAAGATTATACCTATGAATTATCATCTCAAATAATACACTTTCTAAAGAACTTTTAATATTTTATTACTTAATTATATGAGGAGTTATATAGTCTCTTTTTTTATCTTTTTTTACAATCCTTTACTCCAAAATAAGGGTAATAAAATTTTCATCTTTTTCTTTGCTGTCCCTTTCCTAATGGTTTCTAAATATTTAGGGATCATAATTAACGTGTTGTGGATTTTGATGTATGTTTGCTTACTTTTTTAATTTGGCTAATCCTTATTCACAACGTTTTTGTGGATTTTTTTCCAGAGTTTTCTCAGAGTGCACTCATTGATGTACATCATTTTAATGTCATTTGTATTAAAGGAGAGGTGTTTCACCACTTTGATATTTGCTCAAGGGGGTATAATTTAACTTGGATACACTGCCTTATAAACAAATCTCTGCAGACCTGGAGCTGGTGATAAATCTGGCCAAACAATCTATAAACACTGCAAGTGGGATCCATCTCAGTTTTAGACATGCCTGACATACATCTTGAAGCCTTCCTTCATCATTAGGCAGTGATACAAGCACTTTCAGAGCATGTTTCACTTATCTTCAGAATAGAGACACATTAGGATGAGCGGAAGCCTGTCTTACAAAGTCTGTTTCTCTCCACAGAAGAGATTCCTGGGAGACTGCCTGAGACGTAGACATCTGCATTATGTTTAGGTAGGATGAATTATATCCAGCACCTCTAGAGTGTTTTTGAATTGTTAAAATTTCTCACGTCTAAATGAAATGAAACAAAACAAAATAAACCCCAAAAAACTAATTAAACATCAACCAAACAAAAACACAAGCAAACTTGAGTTTCCCAGCTATAGGCATTTGGGAAATTTTTCTAGGTTAGCTTCGTCCACAGCTTGACTTACAAACAAATCATCTGTCAGAGTGCACAGAAGAATTTTGGAACAATTGATAGATCAACCTATATTTAAAAGGGCTGTTGGGATCCACAAAAACCTGCGTTAACCTTTAGACCTTCCCTTAACACCTCTGGCTATATAAAATATAAAAGTATTGATAAGAGGTATGAACCTCATGCGCATAAAAAATTGAGTTTGGCAACTCAGTCATGTCATACAAATTTAGAGCCAGCTGGATTTCCTCTGGTTTCTGGAGCTACTGATTTGCTTTAGCTCTCAAGGAAGCTGCCTGGTGTCCCGGTTCTCTGTAAAAAGTATTACTTGAATGCCAGAGAGGTGAGAATGTCCTCCAGGATAGGGACAACTCCATGAAGTTACTCCTCTAGAATTTTTTTTTTTAACCGTATGACAAAAAACACCCCTAGGATATTTGCTGAAGACAGAGTTCATTCCAAAATATTGCAATTATCTCCAGCTTCCTCATGTGTTTCATCTGACAATTGCGATGGTTTGGAAAGACTGATGATAGGTCGGGGAGAGAGAAGATGTTTCTCTTTCATAGCCCCTGGTCGTGTTGCCTTGGTTGTACACACTGGCCATCTTAAAAACCCCCTTGGACAAAAGCAAGAAAACCTGCACTCACAAATATTCCTTCAGGAATACTTCTGGTGGAAGCAGACTTCACACACGAGTGAGCAATCCTACCATGACACTAGGTGAAGAAACTAAAATTTTCACACAAAAAAAACTATAATCACATGCTGACAGGATGAACAACAAATCCAGTTCATCTTTTAACATACTACTTAGCTGTGCATCACGGAGAAATCGAGCTGCAACACATATGTTCAGGTTTCTGCCAAATATTGGCCACGGGTGTTTCCTATTTTAGCCGAATAGATCACAAGAACAGGGTGATCAGGCATGTCAAGGGTACTGGAGACTATTTGATTCTACCTACGAAGAGACTCACAGGCATTTTTTATCTCTACTTCTTTGGGTATGCAGACATGCTTGGGAACATGCCTCTCTATCACTGAGGTCAGCTGGCATAGAAGAGCCCAGGTTTTACAGTACTAGTGGATTCTTAGCCTGCAGACAGGATCTTGGAGAGTACCTCCTGGGTGAGGTCAATGGAATAATCCTGCTTCCAAACTGAACTAAGGAGCTGTTTAAGGTAGGGCTGGCAAAAGCAAAAAGTCTGCAAGGAGCTGCTTGACAAATTCTGCAGTCTGTGCAGGCACATTTCCATGCCCAGCACTGTTCTCGGCTTTGTTTAATATACTGATGTGGGTAGAGCCAGACCATATTTCATCCTAAAAGGTGAATCAATCTTTCATCATTGGAGTGTAGATACCTGTGCAGCTGGAAATTCTATCCACAGTGTATTACATCTTCATAAAAATGTATCATTCTGAACACGGATCTCAGCCCTATGGCACTATAAGAGGACAGATTTTAATGGCATCTCCAAAATAACATATTCTGTAAATGACTTACACAAAAGGTCTAAAAGGTCACATCAATATAGCAATCCCTGTCTTATATTCACCCATCACACACTTATGCTCATGACAGAAAAGAAGGAAAAGAAAATTACTTTTTTAGCACTTGCTGTGGGTTAAAGTATTGGTGGTTTATAAACCAAAGTGGAAAAAGATGGAGTTTCAATGTTGCAGGACAACAAAGAAGAAACATTTATGTGCACTGACAACTTTTTAATATAAAAGCAAGTCAATATATGGCTCAGCTGGCCATATCTCCAGCAGCAGCACCAGAAACAGATAAATATATATTTTACTTAGCTTACCTAACAAAAAAATTCTGCAGATTTATTTGGTAGGGAAAAAATAGATTCTTAACATTATTTGATGCAATAATTTCTGAAGAAATTTCATGTTCACCAGTACTCCCTCATTTCATCTATCATATTTCTCAGTTTAAGTTCCTAAGTTTCTTTATAAATGTTTTTGTGTAAACAGGAAAAAATGGATATAGGTGATTCCTATTAGCTTCTTGATATTAGTGTGAAATCAGACTGTTGACTTCTTTCTTATAAAGTCCAAAAATTGCTGCATTGTCTCTGCAAGAAACTGAAAGTTTTTTTAAAAAAGAAAAAAGATAATGAACATTAGAAATAAAATGAAAACAAAACATTGAAGGGATATATTGCATCACCTATTCCATTTCCATATCTGAAAATAATGATAGTAGCAATTTTACACAGATTAGTTTCAGAAATACCACATCCAGCTTTATCCCTTCCTTTCCTTCATTTTGAAATGTATTAATGGAATTAAATGCTGAAATTACAGGTAGAAATATACCAAGTAACAAAAAGCAACTTGTTGGGGGATGTTTGAAGATCTCAACAAAATTACTGTTGGTAGGACATCTCAGTATAGCCAGGTGCATTATATTCTTGCCAAGTAGCACTGGTTTATATCAATGTGGGTGATAAAATATCACAGAATTTTACTTTTGTAAAAGGCCTGACCTATCACAAAAAGAATCTTAACAAAATTTCATTCTGCTAAGACAGAAAGCTTCGTCGGGAAGCAGAGAAGGAAAGCAGGAATGCAAAAGGTCTTGATGTGGTCTGTGAAGTCCAGAAGTGCTCCCCACCTGCCAGGGCTGAATCTGTATTTGGTGAACTCCAGATGGCATGGTGGGTTCAAGGAGGATGCAGCTCCTGAGCTGAGCAGCTGAGGCCAGCACCAAACACACCACAGAGCACATCTTCCCCATGCTGCCTTCTGTGTTTGAAAGTCTTTCTTCCCAAACATCAAATAACCATCGTATTCACTTCATTCTGGATTCCTCACTCTCTGTGACAGCCTTACTTCATGAACACAGCACTAAGAGCCCAACAGCAAGATTTAGATATTCATATACATCTTGTATTCTCCGTTGTAGGACATGACCATATTCTCTGCCATGTAATGTTTTCCTGACTTTGGGCTGGAACTCCAGCACAAGTGGTTAAAACTTTCAGCAAAGTCTATTTTCTTTTTATTCATACGGTATCCAAATTACCTTGATAGTCCTATAAAAACAGAAACTTTATCTTTGAAGGTTTTTTGGACACAAAAAAATCTAAAGGTGTGGGTTTGGACTATCAAAAAATCTTAGAGATTTTCATTCATTTATGGAACAGGATTACCTATCAAGGCAAGAGAAAAGAGGTTGCACCCAAACTGAGCTCCTTCTAGAACAGAAACAAGCCTGTGACACTGACAAAAATCAAGCTTCAGATGAAGACATGCACGTAGGATGCTGAACAAGAGTGACAGCCTGTGGGTTTATATGTCATGACTCTAAAAGACCTTGTCATCGAAGTTTTAAGTTTTTTTGCCTGCTGCTTCAAATGCGTGACATGCTACAAGTACAAAGTTTTGATATATAATTGTGCACAATAAGATAAATTTTAAAAGAACATTAAAAGTTGCTTATTATTTTTTCTTTTAACAGTTAAGAATAACTGTTAAGAATAACTACACTTTTTAAAATTTCTGAATTAAATTTGTGTAGCAATTTAAATGAAAATTTTTATAATTTTGACTTTTTGAGTACAAGCAAGGGAAAGACTCCTCCATCTAAATATTCTAATAAGTGCATTTTGACAGGTGTCTCTTCAGATTGTATTATTACAGCATGTCAGCTACAGGCAGATCTTATCATCCAGGAATACAAGAGATTATCTGAACTGCACCCTCTGTGTCTGAAGTTTCTCCCCATTTCAACTGCAAGGAAGCAGGAATGTATAAAGTTTTGTGGTCTCCTGATGATTGAGCAGAGTGCTCAGAGTCAAGATTTCCATCTAGATTTTCATCCCATTTATGAAAAAAAGAGCACTGGCCAGAGATGGAGGTGAGATTTTCAGCAGAGCTGTGCAGCAGACTTGCTCCAAGCATCTTTGCAGAAGTTCCTGCTACCACCACTCTGCTGTGCTGTGAATAATTTTCAGGGCTGTCAGTCAGCATCCTCATTTACATTACTCACAGATGTCCCTGAAAAGCCATATATCCTGGGACCATTTTTTTGACACAGTCTGTGTAATGAATGTTCTGTAATTTTAAATCAAACATCTGCAGGTTTTTTAGGTATCTAGATTTCAAGAAATCTTGCTTCCATTTACGAGTTAATTCAGTTTAGTTCATTCAAATTCTGCAAGATTACTGAAGATCTTTGTATCTTGCAAGAATTTAAAACACCAAAAATCAAGTGGAACATATAACTTATCACTTGTCATTTTTGAAGAAGATCAGGAATAGCAGGAGAGAAATTAGAAGAATTATTTCAACATGTATTTAGGTAAAGGTACAAACAGAATATCTCTGTAGTTTCCAAATTGGTATATAGATTTATTAGACTTAATTTTCTTGTTGTCTTTGTAGCAAATTCTAATGTTGAAATTTCCTAGTCTTTCTTTTAATTTGCAAGAGTACATTTTCCATATCTTATGGCAGGAAACAGGCCTAAAGTTATCCTCAGTACATAGATTAAAATAGTTAGTGTTGGTACACTCATGTTAGTATCTCTGGAGTAGGAAAAAACACCACTGTCCACATATTTTGTCTTAAACTATATATTTGCAAGGCAAGATGTCAAAAGTTTCACCATTTTCCTTTCAAATTCGCTGGCCAAACATTTATATTGAGATTATGCCAATTTATATATATGTATATATATATAAAAATAAACATCCAATATTCAGAGATATGTTGCAATGGGGCTTAAAGATTGTATTATTGATATTATTTCTAGTTATACACAATCTTTAGCAACCTAAAACTCGAGTCACATTAGTGTTGCTTTGTTAAGCTCTGGTGGCTCCCCTAATTTGGCTATAGGTTCAAGAAGCACTCATTAAAAACTAATGTCAGAATCAAAGCTAGCATAAACTTTCATTATGCAAATATGAAATTGACTGGGAGGGCTAATGAGGGTAGAAAGATACCCCACGTGTCAACAGAGAACTATTACTAACACAGCACCTCTGGGAATTTCCCTCATCTAGGATAAAGATTTTGTTTACTGCTATTTGAGTACTTGTTAGGCAGGCAAATTATGAAAACACAGTAAAAAACATGGTGAATCTCAGGTATAACCTATCTTCTAATTAAATGGTATACTTAATGCTATTGTTCTTATTCTTCTCAAATTGGTCAGTTTTAGGCAAGATTTCACAGACATTGTGTACTAAATTTGAGAGTAAAGGAAACTGACAGGTGCATTTAAAGTTCCTTTCACATAATTGATTTACATTCCACAGAATTATTTCTTCTGCTGTCTTTATATCTGTATTTAGAATCAGCCAGACTTTAAATAGATATCCATGAAAAATAAAAGACGGAGTAGCAGTAGATTTATGTGGTGTTGCCAGCTGCGCTCTTTGTCTGTTGATGACCTTAAACCAACCATTTTACCCCCAAACTAACACTTTTATCAATAAAATGAGAATATAGCCAAGTAAGTACAAAAGTTATCTCAAGAGGTCATCCATCTTGTTCATCTTTCCATTTTGAGAAAACCTTAATCATTTTTAGAGTCTCCAAGAGATGTTTATCTGAACTGGTTTTTTTAATCATACAGGATTAGAAGCTTCCTAAATTTACTTTGCTAATCTGATGATGATTATGTCCCCTGGTAAAATTGTTTTGAAAGGTGTTTAATTAAAAAAACACTGTAATCTTAGGTATCATTATAAATTTTATATTATATAGTTTTATATTATAAAGTTTGCTGACCCAAGTGACAACTGTTGGATGCTAGAAAGTTTAAAGATTTTGAAACAGCACCTTTAAGTATCCACTATCTGCTGCAGACTTCAGTATCTTGCTTTTTCCTTCCTCAGTTTCTGGAAAAACTGAGAAAAATAACAAATTAAAAGACACGGTGAGTTTCAGAGCAACATCAATTTATTCTACTACAGATTGTGATCTTGGCAATAAGGCGTCACTAATCCACATCTGTTCGGGATAGGAGCATAATGATGATGGAAATGCTTTGCTTGTGTCTCTGTTTGATATTTGCCTTGGGAATGTGAGAATACATTTGCATATTCTAGGAGGACCATAATGTGGTAAAAAGAGTAGTTTTTCACTGAGCAGAATTGTAATATAAAGCTTAATAAGGGGAAGACATTTCCTAGACATGGCACCTATCAACATGCAAGTGAGCTACTCTGCTAAGGAAAGGTATAAAACTCGTGTTCAAGATATCAAACTATCACATGTTTAATCTGAAACTTTATTACAAATATTGCATAAAGTGCCTCTCTGATGAGATATGGCATGACCTCCATCTCCTGAGAGCCCAAAATGAATTCATGGACAGCCACAAACCTTCTAATTATTGCTGTAAGAGGCTGTAATTTTGGGAGTATTACACTTTATGATAGGCAGCATGAAAAAATAGTCTAAGCTTTTACACAAGAGTTAAGATAAATCAGTGTAAAACCAAAATATTAAAAGATGATAATACTGCTTTCTTAAGGACATTTGCCAATTATTATGAAGGTTTCACAAAAAAGTGATTTTTTTTTTCATAGTTTTTGGAATGAAAATATGCAAAACAATCTGAATACAGTGGAAAAGATTCAACATCAGACAAAACTGCCAAGAATGACTGATTTAATACTGAATTTCTCTCTGGCCTTTATGTAAGTCACAGTTTGATGGATACTATCCAATGGCATGTAAGAATTAAATTGAAATAATTTACTGAAGCACAAGAGTATGCATCCTTCATTCTAATTACAGCAGTTTTATTATGAATATCTGCAGAATCAATAAGAAAGTATAACCCTATGTGTTATTAAATGTCAGCTTTTCCCATTAAGTAGAATTTTAGTCCCAGTTTAGTAAAGTACTTAAGCCTAAATGTAACTTGAAGGAGGAATAGTTCCAGTGACTATATAGCAAGAGGCAAGATAATCAAATTTAAATATTAAGTAAAGGCTGTCCTGAAATGGGTAATAATAGATTGTATAACTTGGACAGTATTGGCAATCTCTAGTCCCTCTGCAAAAGGGTAAAGTACAGTTATAACTGTCAAAGATGTGAGAAGTCGCACAAAGAGGCAAAGGAATTTGGCCAAGGTTATTTCTTGTTCATTAAGCAGAATTGTGGAAGCATCTCGGTTCAATGTGTAAGGCCCAGGTTGGTTGTCCAATCAGTAGGCCATGATGCTCAACAAAATTATAACAAAAGCACCCCTACACATCTTTTATTTTATCCTTAAATTACTTTTTTTTTTGGTAGGTTACTACATTGACAGAAGAATATTTCACCTAAGGGCAAGAATGTATCCAGTTGTAAGCTTACTTCGTCTATTGCATATAGAAATGCAACTTCTGATTAGTAATTGTGTATATTGCATATAACCCTGAAAATATGAGGGATTTTATCAACATTTCTACTAGGAAAAAAACCAAAAGGGTCTGAAGATGCAGGTAAAACAGATTTCTTGTACTTATTTTCCTACCCTCTATAACTGTCTATACTCTCAAAATCCCAGTGAGATAAAGAAATAGTGTTATTGTTTTTGAAACGCGTAGTTATTTAATTTTCTCTAAAGACAACTAAATTGCTTAGGATAATAAGTCCTAATATCCTAGAAATTTAGCAGAGGAAATGTAGATGTCTGTAACTACTCTGCTCAACCTAGACTTCTTGTGGATTTTATGGAGGAAAAATTGTACTCTATGCATCAGTGTGTCCCATTCTAAAATTGGTCAGAGGGATTGACCTCTAAAAGGCCCTATTTGTCCCTATTCCTATTATAGCTGAGTACAAAGCAAGTTTAAAGGGAAAATGTAGAAATGTCTGATAGATAGATATAGATATAGATAGATATAGATAAAATATAGAAATATTAACACATCTGAATTTCTGAATTCCGTAGATTAGGCAAAGGCGTGATTTCAAAAGGTTTTCACATGTATTTAGAGGTTTCTGAAAAGCACATCAGACTTTCATTTGCATTAGAAATCGGTTTACAGGATAATTTATAGAAATATGTAAGGTCACACAGTAATTTTGAGGCAGAGCACAAAACTGAGTCCTAAGTCCCAGGTAAATATAATCATGTTTGTCACAAGATGAACCCATGACTTGTCTTCTCTCACTGAAAAGTCTGACTTTAAAAATAAAACATTGACTCTACGGGTATGTGTGCAGATTAGAGAATAAAGACTTTGTTTTAAATGACAAAAGATTAAAAACTCCTGCTGGAATTATGTTGCAAAGTTTTCTTTCTCTTTACAGGATATGATACAATACTTTATCTTAAATACTGAAGTTGGGGTTTTTTTTGGTGAAAAGCCAGTGTTTTCTCCTACTTCTGTAATTATTGCTAAAACAAGAGGGAAAACCAAAAGCAACAAAACCAAAACATCTCTATTGAAATCTGCTTTGGTTTTATAAGGAGACTGGATGACCTCTGGCACAGTTCCTATGGAGGTTATGGAAGCTGCATCTTTGTTTTCAGTATTTGACTGGATAATGTTCTTGAGAAACATGATTTAACTATGAAAGATTCACTGCTTTGAAAAGGAGTTTAAACTGAGTGTTTTCCAGAGGTTCCTTACATCCTAAATTACTCTACGATTATTCTGATTCTGTAATTGTCTCTCTGGTGGTCAGGTTCAATACAACTTAACACTTTGTAAACAAGCCAATGTATTGAAAATAACTGTAACTGAGAGTCATGATTCTAATAGTCTCTAAAGGCAGAAGAGATCCAAGAAGAAGGTTTTTTTTTTAATGAGAGGAACAAGACACGCACACATTTAAAGATGGAAAATGAAGGAAAGGAGCACACAGGACGAGAGATCATAGTCACTCTTGAGATATAAGAGTGTGTTGAATGGAAATACACATGAATATCCTGAATGTAGGAACATCCAGTCTGTGAGGTTCAGAGCAATATTACTTAAAACAAGATCAAAGTCAAGAGACAATAAGAATTAAAAAATTAAACACTGAAATATATGAACTATAACGACATTAAAGCATCAGAGACAGTATGAAGGACAAGAACTCTCAAGCCACGGATGGGCCAGTAAAGGGACCACTTATGTGTAGCTTGACTGCCATGGGTCTTCTAGGGAGAAAAGCAAGCTTTATTGGGATATAAACAAATTATTGGATGTTTGGTAGGAGGAGGTTGGTAGCATAATGTAAAATTTGTTATAGGATGTCTTGGGACAGAGTGAATGTGCAAAACTTCTGAAATGTTTAGGGGAAGGGCCAAATGCAGGTAAAGGATTGGATCGAAAAGAGTTGGGAAGGAACAGGCATGTAAAAATGAAGGAAAAGGGGATTAAAAGGTGTAAGCTCTATGTAAAAAAGCTGCAGATCAAGCCAAGCCCCACTCCTGATTACCACCTGAATTGTTACACTTTCCAGGTGACCCTTCTCTTTCTTACATGTGTGGGTATGTGGGATGAATTGCCAGTGAAGTCAAATGGGAGAGGTGGAGACCAGTCTTAGGAAACTCACAATAGCAGACCTGAGGGCTAGAAAAAGGATGGAGAATTTGGGCATGGATTCAGAAAGGATTTATGGCGGGGTCTACTTTCAAGGGACTTGTGGACACTCATGTGTCTGTGGATCAGGAGACTGAGGATGTGTGCGTGTTGGAAATCCTTGTCAGCCAGAGAAGAGAAAAAGGGTTAGCTGTCTGTTCTGTCCTTGTCTGTGCAGGTCACAGGTGCTAATCTCGGGGACAATAAAAGCACTGCTCTCTGTCTGTGTTAATCTAGGGGACAATAAAGGAAGGCACTGCTCTCTGTCTGTGTTAGTCCGTGAGGCTGGGTGCGTGTGTATTGCATATCTTGGCATCTCTAAGGTATAGTCTCAACTTTGTTGTGTCCACACTTGCAAACAGATGCAGTAGCACAAAGATTGAAGTGGAGAAAGCCCTCAGGTCTTAGAGGCTCTCAGATTTGCATTTTCTTAACAACAGTATTGTGAAATAATTGGAAAATTTTTTCGCTACCACAAACTTCAGAGAGAAAACTTTGCAGCCTATTAAAAGAAGCAACATACACATTCTGGTAGTCTTGCCTACGTCTCTAATGAGACCTGAAGTCTTCATGCTGTGGTCTAGGCAGGAATATGCCTTTGTCCTGTTAATAAGACATCTAAATGACACCACTTGCAAGCAGAATCAATATTCAAGTTGCTTCTGTTAGCAAGATGGTCCAATGACTACTAAAACTAATGAAGCTTGTCTTCCTCATGACTTGTGTCCTATATTCCTACATTTCTTCTAAGATATTTCAAACTTCAAAAATTTTGTCAAGAACCTATGTACTTCAATATCTCCAAGCTTATCCTGGAGTCCAGCACATAATGTGGCTTCTATTCTCATGTGGGTCACACTTCAGTACAGAACTGCATTAATGCTGATTTGCTATCTGGATTTTGCTATTTGGACATTGCCAAATATATGTATATGTGTATACGGTTGATTTCACACTACATTTTACTCAATAGGACAATGAGACAAACTTCTACTTGATTGATGGCTTTCTTAAAACTGGTAAAAATAAATATCTTCAAAAACTCTAACTTTCTATTCAATTTATTTCAAAATTATCAAAGAGCTCAGAAATTGCTGGGGGAAGAAGGAAAAGGACATAAAAAGGCAGACATGGATTAAAAATTGCATAGGATTTCTGTTTGTTTGTGTGTGGTTTTTTTTTAAATAGGGAAAGAAATCCTCAGTGCTAATCCAGTCAGGTTCTTTTCTGCAACCTTATTTATAGGTTTCCACCAAACTTATATATTTATATATTTCCACAAAAGTATTCTTGTGGAATCAAATGAGGTATTCTTTCAATTTCAAGTATGTTTTCAGGCCTCTCCTCCCACAGATCTTGAGAATCATATACGTCTTAGCAAAAGTTTTTTATATGTGTACAATTTCATAAGCATGCATTTTCATAGCTGTGAATTCACCTAGACTTGCCTTTCCTGTAGGATGACATTACAAAAGTTTTAATCACCAATGTGTCAGATATTCCATTTTTGATAGAACATCTACTATCAGAAGTTAATGAGTTTGAAACTGCTTATTGAAACATATTGGTGCAGACACATTCAGTTTTAAATTTGTACCTTCAGTAGATGGGAAAATATTTACCTTCCTCATATATGAAAGAGGTGCCTTTTACTTTTTTAAAACATACATTGAGTGAAGTTTGTAAAGGGGCTGTGGAATATAGTAACTTGCTTTGCTAAGCCCTTCAGGAAGCAATATTGAGACAATTCCTTATGACTATAAATCAAATGTCCTGGAAGAGGACATGCCTGCCTTAGTGCTCAGGTATGCATGTAGATGAGAAATCAAGCTACAGTTCAAACTCAACTGGAAAGCCTAAGCAGCCCAGTATCTGCTGAAAGGACAATATATTGTTAAAAAAAAAAAAATCTAATCTGAAAGTTTTCTGGAGTACATGGACGAAAAGTTCCTGACACAGACAATCAAGGAGTTGATGAGGCGTTCTACAAGACCATGCCTTCTTTGCCTTGGTCTGTACTGGTAAAATCAGTCTTCTGGAGGGAAAGTCTGGAACAAGGAAGGCTTAGTTTTGTTGGAGAAGGATCAGGTTAAAGAAGATTTAGGTAAATTGACCTTGCATAAGCCTGCTGAACCTAGTAGGATGTATACACAAGTGCTAACAGAGCTGGCCAGTGCCATTGTAAATCTACTTTTGACTGTCTTTGAAAGATTGTGACAAGTGGAGATGGAAAATAGTAAATATCACCCTGTCTCTTACCTCTGAGACTTTGCATGGATCGCATGGAGGTCACTCACTCACTCCTCTCTGATCTACACAGAAAACACAGCTCAGTATCAAATGAGAGAGTCCAGAGAAAGATCACTGGTGATCTGGAAAGATCTTTTCAATTTGAAAAAGCTCTTGATGCACACAGTTGCAATAAAAACGTTATATCCATTCTGCATTTTCCACATTGCAGTTATTCAGTACCCAGAGAAACCTGCCAAGAGGTAAGGTGACTTTCAAGGTCTTCATCTTCATTACAACAGAACATTTCAGTTTTCACCCACACATTAAAACACACAGATTTGCTTGGAGGTATTTTCTTTAAAATAATCCCACAGCAGCAGAGAGGGGTGGGGGGTTGTGGGGTTTTTTTCTTTTGTTTTCTCATAGAAATTCCCTTCCATCACAATTCACTCTACGGAGGAACTCTAGTGTGACTAAATGCACAGGAAGCTGGCAGGTGGTGTAATGCAACATTCACACAAAAGTATTTTGTCAGGAAATCAGACTTTGTTCCTCAGCTACTCAAATGAGCAGAGTGATGGTCTCTGCATGGCTGGACAATTCTTTATTTCAGTCATCAGAGCTACTCGGCAAGGAGCAGGAGATGGCCCAGTCAAAAAGTTAGTGAAAATATGCCTATAGAAAGTGTCTAATGACTCCCCTTCTCCGTCATACATACTATAGCAAAGCCATTCACCATCCAAAAATCACCAAAACATCAAAAAAAACCCATTCACCATAAACAAGCAAACCTCGAGCCATACAATTTTGTCCTCAGATGGAGAAATTCTATTAGCAGTGCAATGCTATGTCATTGCATACATAATTCAAGAGTGAAATGCCTTTAAATGCCATTTAATTAACCATGTTACTGCTTCAGGTTGCTTGGTACATAACATAGTCAGGCAGCCTCAGAATTTCCAAGTCCCTAGGTATTGTCTTCACCAAGACTGAAACAATTCACCTGTCAGAGCAAATCACATACTATAACGGATGTTAAATAGGTATTCAGAGGGATTATTACACCAGATAACATAAAGGAATAATAAAACAAAATGAGGCTAAAAGGGAATTTGCACCAGGGAATGAAATTTGTCTTGTTTTTGCAGAATGCCTGTTATTCTTCAGAGAGTTTAGCATTTTGCCTGCTTCTTTTTTGTGCATCTTATGTAGTATGAATCTTTCTTGATGGACTTTATTTAATAATCTTTTATTCTGTCTCGGAAATCCCCCAAACAAAACAAAGGTAAACATCTTCTTTGAGAAACAAATATGCTGCCAAGAAACTTTCCAAAACCGACTTTTTGTTCTCATGGGTGACAATATTTTAGGTTATGTACTAACACATTAAACAATAATTTTATACAATATAGAATACTTTGTAATAGATATTATAGATTTATTGACATATATTCCAGTCTAATGTGGTTTTTCTTTATAGAAAAATACCATCAGCTCTTTCTTTCTCTTCAGGAAAATATTGCCTGAGATATTTTCCCAGCAGAAGCACATGGGTTAACTATTCTTAAGAATTAAAAAATTGATGAATAAAATTAAAATAATTGCTTAACAAAGAGAAAAAACATGATTAAGCAATTATAGTAAGGTCTAACTTAATAATTAAACTTCAAACCAAACCAAAACAAGACACACCAAAAAAAGAGAAATCCTCAAAACACTATCCAAATAGCTCCCATGTTTTCACCTTGTTAGTTTTAATAATTCCCATTTTTCTGGTGACAGTATGCTGTCACCTACTGGTTACAGAGACACTTTAAAATATGGTCATTGGAATAAAAATAAGCAGTAAGGTTTGCTTTGTAACATCTGAAGCAACTATTCAGCTAGTGCAAATTAATACAATTTTCTTGAAGAAAAGATGCAGTATTAGAACAGTTTATCCAGGTCTCAGCCTCATTAACATGATGAGCTCTGAACCAAGAGAAGTTACAACTGCCAAATCACGCTATTTTCCAAAAGGAAAATATATAAGGCATTTAAATTATTCATCTCCCTTTGCATTACTAAAACATTTTCTTTATTTTTCAGTCCATTTTATGTTACTTCAAAGGTGTGATAAAAGAAAGCTTGAGTCCAAAACAGAGCAATCATCACACAGAAATTGCATGGTAATAATTCTCATTCATCAGTCACTACCTGTTGTTCACTACCTTTTTTTGACCATCTGGTATATGATTTCCTGATTTACACATTCAAAGAGAATTTGACTCTGGTTTTGGAGACACACCTTGGGATGCAACTTCTTTAAACAGTGACAGAAACCTACATGCAGTTGTAACCAGTTTTACTTATTAACATCAGGGCTTAAATAAAGGCTGCATGTCCAGTATCTGAGGGAAGAAATGGGCCACAGTTTGTGGCTTGATGTGGAACAGTTTATCCCACCTTTCAAGTGTGTACCACACGTGAACAGCTGGAAAAGAAGAACAAGAATGTGAAAGGGTCTGGTTTTGATATGCTTTAAACATGTTGGGTGATTTCAGAACAATTACTCTCACTATATTTAACAATCTTAGCTGATGACATCTCAGCACTTCTGAGAACTTAGCAAATATGGGATAACTACTGGAGAACTGGAAAAGAGTAAGCATGATGCCTAGTTTCAAAAAGAGAAGAAAGTGTAAAAACAAAATGCAAAACTCTTAGCTAACTTTCAATTCACATAAAATATTTGCATAAAGAGAATTACCTCTTTGTTTTGACGGTGTCTGGAATGGAAGCCAAGGATTAGATCCATTAATGACTTCAAAACAAATCAGAAAGCCCAGCTATGAAAAGTCATTAACAAGTTTCAACTGCATTACCAGGATTGTGTCCTAAGGGAAGAATATCTGGCTATACATCCTCCATGAAATAGCTAACCTGTTAATGAATAAAATCTGTATGCTGGCTGAATTCTGCCCATGACTTTGGGACTTTTTTCTCTATGTTCTCTGCTTGGAGCTTTGTAAGAGAAGCTAGTAGTTCTTAACATCTGCTTATCAGAGGGAAAGACAGCATCCTACATGTGTCATATAATCTCAGAATGCCTTAAGAGGCTCTCATCTTTAGTAGAGCAATATTTGTACCAGAAATTAACATCCTACCAAAGGAATAAAAAAACCATTATTTTCATCTTCGTTTCACCTCTTATGTATACAAAATAAAACTGCATCCATCAATCAATTAAACACCTTTTAACAGGAAAGGTATTGAGTTATAATTTTATTAAAAATACAATGCATGTATCAACTGCATTTAGAGCAGAGTAAAAATAGTCGAAGGACAATGTGTTGTCAAGTCATACCCAGAATTTCTGCTAACCAAACCAGAGCTATAAATAACAGTATATGTGACAGAGAGACTCTATCCTCCTCTGTCAGATGGCAAGCCTTAGAGTAAAAATCACAGGGTTGGGATGACTCTAAATAAAAAACTGAGAATTCACATAAAATTATATTTCGTGCAAATATATAACAGGGATGAAGATGGACTTCAAATTTCAAAGCAAATCCTACATCTTGGAAATACATAGACCTATTTGTTTTTAAATGTTTCCAACATTCCTTTAAACAGAATATCAATTTTCTGCACACACTACCAAGCTTCAAGGGTAGGTGGTTTCAGGGCATCTATTTCCCTAATAATAATTACCATATATAATAGGTTACAATAATAACCCATAATTTCTAATCGGTTTATATCAAACTCTTCTAATAAGAGGAAAAAAACTGTTACTGCTGATTTTCAGATGTCAGTTTGAAGTTCCAGAAGGCAAAATGCTAAATCTAGCAAAACAATAAGTAAATACAATTTTTTTTTATTCAAATGCCCTCTTCCTGGAACGGATACTCTCTGTTCTGGAGTATCAGTTATTTAAATTCCCTAAACTGGGGATGTGAAATTCCCCATGACTGAGCTGAAACTCCCCAGAATATTCAAGGTACTCTAAATATCACCTTACTCATGGGACAGCTAGAATCTACAGCTGTTCAATAGGGAAATTAAAAAAAACTCGAAAAAACAGAAAAGAACAGGTCCTAAATAGAATTTTTTTGGAGCTATAATCTGATCAAGTTGTTAAACTTCACGAAAGGAGTACTGGATGAAGTACTCCAGTCTCTTTCACTGCGGAATTCAAAACTAGATCACCTTAATAGCTACTTCTGGCTTTTATAGTTCATAAATCTGTTATATGAGGAAAAAATGTTCTATCTCACATCACCTGATAAAATACTGAAGTCTTTTTCTATGCACTCAGAGGCTTTGGAACAGGATTTTTTGTGAGAGAAATGAAATATGAATGGATGTTTACTGAGGTGATGACCAGGTAGAAAACTAAAAAAAGTTTGTTTGAGACAAGCTTTAGCCTTTAAACTTCAACTTTCTGTGTATCAGGAATAGAAAACAGAGGTACTTTCATTTTGAAGTTATGACATGCTTGAAAAAAAAAAAAAAACAGAAGGAAAAAAGACAGCATTTAATAATTTATAAATTATTTTAAAAGAAACTGATATGAAGATATGAAACATTAAGAAAAAAGTGAAGTTTACTACTGAAGAGCTGTGAAACTGTTGTAATAATTAGTCTGAAAAACTTTAGTCTAAAAACAATATATCTATGAGCAGGATGGTGTTTCATGATTGTCAAATGGGGCTAAAAAATGAAAAGTTGTTCCACTCTGTACTGTAAGGTAAGTATAAATATCAGAAATGCTTATTTACTGAGAGTTGGTCCGTGAGAGAAATGGTGGCCACTTTGTTGGACCTGCCCAAAACCAAGATTTCTGATTCTCTAAATGCATTCAGATTTGAAATTTGAGAAGGCTTTATTTGCATTTGCAAGGAAAAAAATCCTTTGTACAAGAAGAAAGTGGAAGACAGGGAGGGTCCAGAATAGATGATCTTGAGAAACAGCATCTCAAGCTACAGTTTCTGCACTGCCTGATCAGGAGCAGGACTTGATCTTGGAAACATGCAGAATCCCATGTGAACCCTATAAAATCTGAGATACATTTTGGTGGGGGATCTCTCCTTTCATACAACAGATAATCTGCCCTTAATTTCAGACTGGGAAAAGTTATCCAAACACACTCAAAAACTGCCCAGTCCAAAAAAAGTCTTATCTTTTCCTGTCTGTAGAGTAGTCTGAAAAGTCCTCAAGACTTCAAAAGTCTGTCAAGTCCTCTCTTGACAAAATGCTTGGATAACAACAGATGATAGGTTAACACTGTGAGTGTACACAGCATATATGAATGCAATATCTGAAAGTGCCAGACAAGGTCTTTTCTCCAAAACTGTTAACACTGGGACGAAAGTAAAATGCAAAAATTTTTCATAAATCAACCATTAATCATATTAAACCAGATTCCCAGAAGTCTTTCCCAACAAGAAATGAGTCTGCTTGACATCTAAAAGAGGTGTCAAAATGCGTGACTGTGGAAAGATAGGCTGGAGTATGAGCAGAGTGGCAATCAAGTCTGACCCTTCCAGGAGTTCCATTGGTATTACAACCTCCACCCAAGGACTGTCGGCCTATCTCCCTACCAGGTGCTGTGAAGAACCATGGTGGGCTGACAATGTGGGGTGAGTATGTGGGACCTGAGGGGACTTTCTTATTAGAGGGTGTCTCAGGAGATTGTTGGAGCAGCACAGGCACCTGTGAAGATGAAGATCCCATGGCATCTGTAGAAGGCATGAGGAAGTAGGAGCTGCAGTTCCAAGGCACGCTTGCAACTTGAGCTTTTATTGGGGTAGTTTGTAAATAACTGCAATTGTGTGATTAAAAATGAGTTACAGAATGATGTTTTGGAACTTGTACATGCTTATTAACGCTTTTTAAGTGTCTGGTAAAGTGATTCATCTTTGTATTGCTGGTATTGATTCTGGATGTATAGTTCACTGATTGCCAGTTAATTATCTGTTGCTAATATAGTAATACAGCACCTTCATCCTGATTTAATAAAAACCACAGAGGTTGAGCATTTTTGACTCTATCACCAATATTTGGCGTGCACAGAGCAGTCAGTGATGTGATTGTCTTAAAAATCTGGTTTTCCCAGAGCTGCAGTTTTAATGTCTTCCAGGATGCTGAATCCATTTTTACTTTGTTGTTTAAAAAAATGGTTGTTGTTTTACTTGCCTGTCTTAAGCCCTTTGGCAAAACCCTTTAATTCAGACATGGAAATTTCAGCCCTTTTTGAAAGTCATAACATGCTAAACCAGATTTGCGTTGGTCTTTTTTTTCCCTTCCAGTGATACAACACAGAATAAAGCATGTTGGGAAATTCTGACTCCTGAACAAGCAGTGTTCAGTTTGCATTAACCTTAGAAGAAGAGTTAACCCACTTTAGCCAGCAAAGTAACCTGTTTCCCCTCTTGGATATTACTCTTCATAATTACCATCTTCTCTTTCAGAGTCTGAATGAGATTCTAGCTATGTCAGCACTAGTCAAGAATAAACACACTTATCTGGACACCTGCTGAGCACCTGTATTTCTTTCAAAAGATCTGTGGGAACTCAGTATTACAAGAGGAGTCTGCTTTAGGATATTTACTTAAGCTAATCGAGTTCATTAGAAGCATTGTCTATAATTTTCTATCTGTTACACATCAAAGGCACAGCATTTTTTAAAAATATTGCTACCAGAGTCCCTGTGTTTGTTTAATTCTTCTGGCTTGGGCCCAACTGATAGTCTGTTATTCTGACATCACACTGTTTTTCTGTAAGCAAAATAGAAAGATGTAGATATGTGCACAAAGAGATGGCAGGTTTCTGACAACAGCTTTCATTCTCTGTACCAGACCTCCTCACTCAGTACTTCTCATGGAAAAGAGCAGATGGTCAAAGGGCTGATGCTCAGAGAACTGATGCTATTTGTTAAAGGCTCTGAATTAATAAAACCTTAATATTCTTTGATTAATCTAATGCTCTGATTATAGTATTACTTCTAGTGCTCTTTTTGTGTTCAGTTGCACATCATCATTGCTCTGATATCAAATCTCTGAGTTAATAATTTAACTCGGTTGCCAGGACTAGAACTAAAATATGAAGTGAACATCTTGCCTTTGTGGATCTCTGAGATTGGAGCTTGCCCTTGCCATTCTGTGTTTTTCTCCCTGGCTTAACAACTTGGACTATCAAAGCAGAAAACTCCTTATGACCTCAACTGAACTATCTGTGAAGAAGCCATGTGTCAGGAAATGTGTAGACAGCAGCTGTGAGTCAGTCTCACAACTGCTTTGTTAGATTTTTACTTGATCTGATAGTAGTTAATGTATCATATATCCAGTCACATTACGTTACAGGATACACTTAAGTACTTTCCACTCTGCTTTGTTAAACTGAAACCTATCGAACTACAGAAAGAAGGATGAAAGATTTTTGTCACCAAAAAATTTCCAAATATTTTAAATTTATCATAAAAATACTGTATGTGTTCATATTTCTTATTTTCATTGGTTTTAATATTGCATCATTACTGTAATTATCCAAGAAACATTAAAAAAGAAAAAGTGTAATTCCATGCAAGTTCAATTTTATCTGTGACCTACCTAAGGTAAATATTAAATTCAGGAAATTATATTAATGGATACTTTAGAAGCATGAGCTGTTTCTATATTTAACATTGGTTCTTGACACATTATGGAAATCTTAAGACTGAGAGTATCATGAGTATTATACACAGTCTATTTTGAAAACTGAAACTGTCTGTGTTAACCTCATGCCATATTCTTTGGAACATCTTCAGCTGCACATAATTGAAAATAAATACATTATGCATTGCAAGTTATGAAGCTGACACTATTATGGAGTCATATTTCCAGAAGAAACATCCATTCTCTCTTTTCATAGCTGCTACAGAGCTGAGTTGCTCTGTAGTGAGGCATAGCTGCACTTGATTGAAGTTCCCTTGTAGTTGCACAACCTGCTGTTCCTTGGCATCCACTTTCAACAGGATGTTTGATGAAAGACTAAATTGGTTGTCACAGCCATGTCTGTGAAGGAAAGAGGTATGGGTGTCTGGTTTACACTCCCACCAGATTATTTTACAATTTTAGGCTGATGGAGTGATGCACTGTGTAGCCTAGTAAGTGAGATTGGGGGCTTTAAATACTGGCAAAAGGCCACACAATTTGTCTTGACCTTGCAGTGCAGAGTATGATACACACCCTTTTGCCACAACAAAATTTTTTAATATAACATCTGATGGAGGAGCAGAAGCAAAAGAGATGAAATCTAGTGCATAGTGAATACCTTTTGAATGACAGACCTGGGAACTGCTAATGCTGGAGAGACCCCTCTCCTGCTTTTTTCTCTGTTTACTCCAAATGCATACAACAGTGTCACACCTACTTGAATAGAAGGAACACTTCTCCTTGGAAGTGACTCTCTACCCTCTGAGAGGTGATGTAGAATAACCTCCATGACCTAGCAATGCCCTCTCCTCACTGCTGAGAAAAATAACCCTGTCCTGGCCAGAACCAGCTCTAGTTCCCAGTTTCACTTTGCAATTCTTCTTATCATCTTCCATTTATTTTTATATTATCTTCAAATATCTAATAACATATTCCTAACTGAGATTTTCTGGGGCTTGTTTCCTGGCTAGACACGGTCAGATGGGACATCTCCACTCAGGTCTTACCATTCTTCATTCAAATTAGACCTCCAGACATTTCATGATATATTAGGTCCTATACTTTCCTTGCTCCATCATCTGTGGTTTTAGTCCAGATTAGTTATTGCCCCAAGTGCCTAGACATGACATTTGGGTGAATTTCCAGGGAATTAACCATAACAATTTACAAGGCACCTCTGAAAATGTTTTTAATCTGCTTTTCCATTTAGAGATTCCTTTGAAAAATTTCCAATTTCCTTAATTTGTTTAAAAACCAATTTCATTAATCCTGACATAACGGAAATACTCACACTAAAAGCACTTAAAAGTAGAAGCAGGGAGAAGGAGAACAAGGGAAAATTTATAATTCATTCTTCTCTACTCATGTTCCTGAAAACAGTCAGATTAATTTTTTTTCTAATAATATTAAATCACTAGTCATCATTGATATTGAAGAGAATCATGTCAGATAATCTAAAGATCTGTCCTGTCCTAAACACATTTATTAACCAGTGTTGAAATAATGAGGCAGGGAATGTGTCTTGGTGGGATTAAACAAACAGACAAACAAAACTGGTTTATTTTCAGTTTTTGGTAATTTACAGGGTGGTGGGGTGGGAAAATTAAAATCCGTATATTCAACACTCTATGGATTGGTCTAGGAACTTCTCATCCTTGGAAAAGAGTTAATACTTATCAGCTCTTCAGTTACTGCATTGCACTGTGCTCTGACTTCATATTTCTTGTGCTTCTCCTCTCATTTTCTCCTTATCGGTCTCAATGAAATAACACGAAATGTAAAAGCGTAATGACCCTTCACAACCATTTCTTCTCTTTTATCTCAGAATACCTGATTTCTCATGATCCTTACACCCCCTCTGTTGCTCAGCTGTGTAAAGGGTATATGAAAATAACAAACACTTGAATAAAACCTATACCAGATAAAGGAGTAAATGAATACATCTCCTCACATCCCTGTAGCAGGTGATTCCACACCACTGTAGGTAACAGCAAGACCTACATCTCAGGTTCAAATTTTGAATTAACAGATAAAAGGTGTTTATGCAAATTCTCATCTTTGAAATCTGCCATCCTCAGGCTGGCAATTTAATCACTCATAAAACTTCTTGGATTTTTCTCAGTCCCAGTCAGAAGCTGAACAAGAACAGCATCTCCTAACAAGTTATTTTCAGGTATTGTTCTGCCCAGACACTCAATAAAAAGATACTATGTTTCAGTATCAGCTTAAAACCTTTATTTTAAAGGCAATTCAAAACCTGGAAATTTTTTTTTATTTCTATTTCCCTTGTGTTTAAGTTTTATTTATTTAAACAAGCCAATGGAAACAAACTCTTAACACCATAAGGGTAGAGGAGACATCCCAGCAACAGAAAATCCAGGGAAATCTTACACAAGATCTGGATTTCATATTTCTCCAATCCAGTGCAGAATAGATGGCACATGGCAACTCAGGTGAGGAGGCACTGGGGCATGCAGCTGTCTCCTCATAGGAAGGTGCCTGGGTTGGGCACTCAGGAGAAAGTACTTTCCTCTTTAGTGAGTGGGTGTCACTGCAGGACACCACCTTCAGTCTAGAGCTCTGTTGTTGTCACCAATGCAATGTCTGCTGCAACATGCAGCAGCACAGACATTGACATGCATGTAACCCACAAAATACTGCATATTTAGATCTCTAGAGCATGAAGTACCCTCACAAAAACTGCAGGTGACATCACCTCACATCCGTTTTTGCATTCTATGAATGAAAATTAGGAAATTAACTGTCAATGTAAAACCTGAACCACTTATTAAACTTTTTTTTTAACTAAAATAATTGTCCTTCAGTGGTAGCTTTGTACAGTTGTGTGTGCATACATACGCATATTTTATCTATTTGTATGCAATATTCAGCATAAACCTTTTTGTTTTAGGGTGAGAACCAATAACTTAGACAATCACCGGATTATCTAGCTGTAAGATGTTACATAGGATGAGAAAAATGCATAATTCTTGAAAGGTACTATAATATATTAGTTCCATAATTATTTCAATTATTTCTAAGATGTGAAAATCCAGTCAAACTAATTTGAGTGCAATCATAGTTTCCAATGCCCTTAAAAATTCAGGAGAATTAATGGGAATGTTGATTCTGGCAGCAATGGGAATCTCACAGCTTTGAGAAAGGGGAGGAGTGAGGATGGGAAATGAAAGAAATTTTTATTTAATTTAATTACAATTGTAATGTAGTAAAAGTCTGAAAATTTTGGTTTTTTCAATCACAGAGAAATAATTTCAAGCAAAGTGTTGTGCTTCTGCCTATCGAGCTCACTTTATTTGAGTTAAATTTTGTCTGTTGGGTTACCTAAAATGAATTCTAGGTTTAAAAACAATATATCTTGCTAATCTATTTGCAATTCAAATGTGAAGCTTCCAACAAAACTGCGGTGCATCAACCCAGAACAAACAACTCATCAAACCCCATAAATATGGCATGATCCCAGTAATGAAAAATGAGCTTTGCAACAGCCTGTAATTAGCACGGGAATGACAGGCACATTCTAAACCTTTCCCAACATATGGGTAATTATTGGAGAGCTGTGACAGCAATGCATCAGCGAGCCTATCCATCTTACTGCTGTTGTGGCCCCTGGCTGCCTCTCAGTGGCTCTTAGCAGGCCATTCAGTAATTTGGTTGAAACCTCAGTGCACAAGAGCAGTGATAGGGTTCCACCCTTAATGAGAAGGAAAATTAAGAGAATCATCACTTAAAAGGAGTGTTGAGACTTCAGATAAGTGCCCTAAAATGTTTTGTATTTACATCTGCAACCTTTAAACCTCATAATTGACTGGTGGGAATTTTCCAAATTCTGCAGTAGTGGGTATAAACACACTCTATAAGTCTATAACAAAAAAGTGGAGAAAAGGAAAGAAGGAAGTCTTGTACAAAATAGGTCAAAGGAAGATGACTGTGGTCTTCAACAAGTTCCATACTGTTGTAAACTTATTGCCCCGGAAGCATTCAAATCCCCAAAGATAAAAATTATTATTAATATCTTGCATTATGATAGTAACTTAAAGGGTTTCCCTGGGGAAATTAAAGAACACACGGATAAGTGCATTGCCCAGAAAGATAAATAACCTTCTCTCTCTAAAAAGAGAAAGAGAGTTTGGAAGAATGAACCAAACAAACAGCAGCTAGTAAAAAAGCATAGCCACTATCACCACCTATTTCAAAAAGGAAAACTGGAGTATAGGAGGAGAAATGGTCATTGATCTTTGGGTTAATGGTTACAGGAATAATCATATCCTGCCATCAGCATTCAATTTTTTATTTATATGTAACGGCTAAATAGGGGTTTGTTTGCAATAGTCTGGCAAGATGGAGATGAAACAGGGTACTGGAACAAGAATCCCGTCTAACTAGTCAGGTTTTCACCCAAAAATCTCCTTTCTACAAACAATAAAGCTTGAAAATGGCTTGCAGTTTGATTTTAATTTTAGATATATAAAAATTTAGAGGGGACAGGAGAGTGAAAAGACAAGGAGAAAGGCTGGGGATAATATTCACCTTCACACTTAACCACGTCTCCTCACCTAAATTATATAGCAGAAGAAAATACAGGAGTGAGCTGACATCAATCATCCTTATGGATCTTTACTTTTTATTCATTATTCTATTGATCCCTTTCAGCATCATTTCATAGGTAGACTGCAATAAAGTGATTTCTTATTATGTCTCCATTTTAACTCATAAAGCATACAATGCAATAGTTTTTGAATGAAGGACAGGTACCCTAAGGGAAAGAAAAAAATCCTGGGTAAAAGCACAGATTTATTGATCTCTCCTTCAATAATAATGATTAAAATCTAATGAAGCATGATTGCCTTAATAAATTATTTAATACTTTTTCCCTTTCCAGATTTCAACTTGATGCACTCCAAAAAAAAAAAAAATAGAGAAGTTCAACCTCATAATGCTGAAAGTACTAGATTCTTTAATCGGTGAGCCATGACAATGTTAAAAACATGGTAAATAACAGCATCTTACAGACAAGTAATACTTTGGCCCATAGCCCAGCTGATCAGCAAATTGGGAAAGAAAACAACATATGTTACGGAAAGGAGGGGAAGAGATTTTGTCAGCTTTTCTACTTTCTAAGCAAATTTAGAGGCACAGTTCTCCTTACTCAGTTACATTTTCCCTTGCAAGGGAACAATAAGGGTTGTCCCAATAACCATATTTCTCTCTTCTGTGTGAGAATAGTTCCCCAGCGGGTTAAGCTGGAGATTTATACTCATCTATTGAGTGACTTCACCTCAAATATTTAATTGTCGAGGCCTTTTATGACAGGACTGCTCCTGGGATGTCCAACCCTGAAGCTGAGATTTACAGAACAAATGTGATATTCACAGAAATAAAGCTGGCAAAGGATGCCATTTGTTGGTCAGCTTAAAATCTTGTCCCTTCATTTTAATTTGTTAAAAATTTCAAGCTAATGTTCCCTTCAAAGTTTTTGATAAGATTAGCATATGCAGTATATATACTGGAAGTTCACAAAGGATGAAGTATATGACAGAGAAATCAATCTATTGTCAGTATGCTTATACATATTGAACATCTGAATAGTTCCTCTTTTTTAATAAAAACTTGATGAAATAGTAGAAATACCAACACTAGATAGATAATATTTCCAGATGATCATGATGCATTAAAAAGAAATGTGTCTTATAAGCACCCTCAAATTATATATGACATAACATATAACCTCTATGCCACAGCCATAGTACGTAATTACCTATTTGGATAGCTAGGGAAGTACTTGTCTATCAGGATGACTCTGAATATGCACAGGAGTGCCTAGAGGTGTCAGTCATTGAAAATAAGATTAATGATTTAAGCTATAAAGATCTCACATTAACTTTCCACGAAAGGTCAGAAGTATCATATAAGCGCCCATTTTCTCTTGTGAATGTAATTCATGTAGTTTTCAATCAAGGACAATGTTTAAAAGTGTGCATGCCTAGCTTGATACAACCTGATAATGAGTTTTTTAATAAGAGGGGTTATCTTTAAAAGAAGTTATCTAGATTCACGGGAAGAATTAGCTGGAAGATTTGATAGATTAAGCAGATGAGATTATATTTATACAAACTTACAAAAGTGGAGAGGTTCATTGGGGATCCTCTGCCATGGGAGGGGCCCCATGCTGGAGGGAAAGATGGTGAAGAGTCTCCCTCTGAGAAAGAAGGACTGCCAGAGACAACATGTGATGAACTGACGACAGTCCCCATTCCCCAGCCCCCTGAGGGGGGAGGAGGAAAAAAATCAGGAGTGAAGTTGAGCCTGGAAAGAAGGGAAGGGTAGAGGGAAATCACAGAACCATTAAGGTTGTGGAAGACCTCTTAAGTTTATCAAGTCAAACATTTAACCCAGCACTGGCAACAAAATACACCATGAAGAGATACTGGTTGGGGTATTCCTCAGCAAGAGTGTGCAATAATCCAGTGTGAAAAGCAGGATAGGAAGACATTGACAGACATGGACTATCGAATTTATGAGTAACTGGGCAGGCAATCCTATTGGTGCTCAATAAATTTTCACTCATGGCAAGATTTATCCTGTGAGAAAACCAATCTAAATGTAAAGGTACATGATTTAATTGTTTGCGCAACAGAAAACCTCAAGGAAGAAGAAATAAAGTGAACAGACTAAGTTTTATTGAATGAGTACAGATTCAAGGTTTGAGTCATCACCTGGTACTGTTTTTCTCTCTCTGGCAAACACACACCTCAGTATATGTGTCTTTCTGCCCAACAGTTAGGCCACAGAATTACAAATGGGACTATGAATTCTGCTTACAATCTGGCACCTCACAGTAAATCATTTATATTTTATCCATATTTCTTTCTAAGAGAAGGGATTAAGTAAACCAATTTTTTTGGAACTGAAGTATGTATCAGATTTAGGTACATCTTACTTAAATTCAAATGCATTCACATACTGAAAAAGAGAGAAAGTCAAAGCAAGCTCTGTCCAGGATAATCCTTCAGGTTTTCAATGGTGATAGAAATCCACATTCCAACCCCATTCAACCCAACAGTGTTTCTGCCTCCCAGAATGAAAGGATTAAGCTTCAGAAGAGAGTTTCCTCTAAAACTGCGCATTTTGCACCAAAAATCCCTATTTGACAATAAAACATGAAATTACAGATTTATGCCCAGCATATGGTATCATAAATTATTTTTAAAATGAGTGATCAACAAACAGTATTTGGGCAACAGCTTGCAGTATTGGTGTACATTATCTAAGAGTAAAGGGACAAGAAGAAATTATTAGCAGAGATCACTGTTCTTCTAGATTTTGGAAGGAGGGACTTAAGCACCCAGATGCTGAGGGCAAGAACACCTGGTTGAATGAAGAATGCCAAAGAAATATAGAGTCCAAAATGCCATATTTGTATTATGTATTTACTATAAAGCAAAAAGCAAACATCCCCAAAGTTAGCTTCTAGGGATTCTGTCCTTAGGCACCTCATTTCCTTCATTAACAACAAAAAGAATTTAGGCAGACAGGGAGACAAGTGTCTTTTTAGAATACAACAACAATTCAGTTCATAGGTCTACTTGTAAATCTCAGGCAAAATGTTTGGCTCAATGTTACCCTAGAAAGGTGAGGAAAGGAAATACTTGAAACAAATGAAGAATCATTTGGATGAGTTGATAAATATTGCCAGGTTGCTGGACTAGCTCCTATTATTGCACAAATTATTTCAAAAGATGGACAATAGCCAATCCGGTTCCTCAGCCAGCTGTTTCAGAATAAATAATCTAATTTTTTTTCTTTATTATAATTTAAAAGTACACCTGAAAGGTTATTGGGAAATATCTTGGAAATTTCAGCAATTCTTAATCTGTCTGTGTTAAGGATCTGGATTTACTATGAAGACTTAGGCTGGTTCCTACTCAGAAAAAAACCTATTTTATGTCCAGAAAATCAGTTTGAGTTTTGGAAGCCTTGGAAACTGTTTACTCAAAAATTTTTTATTCACAAAGGCGTGCTGTATACCCATCAATGCCCACCAGAACAAAAGCCTAATGCGAAGCTAGAAAAGACCATTTATGGTAAAAAATTGCATACATTTGAAAAGTGTGATGGAAAAAAATAGTGTAAGTTTCCAAGACAGTTTTCCACAGAATTGTATTTAGCACTAAGGCACCAATTTTACTCTTGATGCAATCCTAATTTCTTGAAAGACATTTAAAACTGCGTGTTGACACTGTATATTGATGTGGAGAAATGACCCACTAGATGTATTGCTCTCCATTTATGCACATATATAACCTTTCATATAATTGCAAATTAAATATTATCAGCACTTTTTTTTTACCTTAGTGAGTCAATAGCATCATGTAGAAAATTTTCAATCTTAGAAACTAATAGTGTTGTAAATAGAAATAATCAGCCTGTTCTTATAGTAGCTGTGACCTGCAATCTGAATTTAAGAACAATAATCTGCTCTTATTTTGTGGGACAGTTCCTTATTGTTTGGAAACATTTGTTGAATTATTTATATTTTTACATGGACTACGGAAAAAATAAATCTAATAAAATGAAACTTGACAGGTACAAATGGTGATACAACAGCCAAACTCATGAAAAATAAAGCCTGTGGCATCTTGAAAAGGCTAATTTAACTTGCCCATCCAAATGGAATTTTCCAAAGAAATTCTTTTCATGCTCCTTTACTTTGCAAAGTTCACTTGAATGATCATTTAATCACTGGCCAACCCTGCTTGTTTGCAATTCAGTATCCTAGGTTCACACCATATTAGATGGTGTCTCTGTGATTTGTGTATTGCAAGTCAAATCATGGCTTTTCCAGCTGAATAGAGGTAGAAAGACTTAAAGATGTTTGTTTTCCCACTGGAGACACAGGATGTTGGTTTATTTGCTTCTCACATGTGTATAAAATTCATTAAGGGAGCTGTGGTTACCCAAACAGAACTTCAGCATTCGTGTTTGGCTATGCCCAACACTCCAGAGCAAAGAGTGTGGAGGGTACTCAGCAGTGAGGCCTCCTTGCATGGCAAGTCTAGAAATCTTTTGCTCGAGTGCATAATGTCAATCATTTATTTTCGCCTTCTTCCAGCTGAGATCAGGATAGCTAGCATGGAGTGAAATCAGAAAGTCAACTTCTGCTACTCATAATCCTGGAAGCAGCTCTCCCATCACAAACACCGCAGGATATTAACTTAATCTTTAGCAATTAGTCATCAGATAATATGCAGATAACTTTTATAGTGTCTGTCACAGTGTCACCCTTTTCTGAAATAAAAAAAAGCTTACATTCTCCTAGCTCTGGCTTCCTTAGCCCTCAGGAATTTGGCTAGTTTCCATGCATAGCACATAAGAACACAGGGCCTATACAGGACTTTATTTTTTAATAACACGAGAGTAAATGTGCTTCACAGTTTCTTTGCTATACTCCACTCAAGAATGTGTAGTTTGCATAATGTTTCCTGCCTTTATATTTTCTCTTTGCAAGGCCCTATAAATTTTTGGGCTTCAGACTAACTACTTTTACTGCATGGTTAGTGAGATGCTTTTATCCTTCTCTTTTTACAGATGAAGATTAGTTTGGAGGATTTTATGAAAAATGACCAAACATATCAACCTTCTTGGGTTACAAACTGAAATATTTCTTTTTTTCATCAAGTCTAGCCTTTTTGCCATATGACTTTTGTTCAGAGAACTATTCCAAGCCCAGGAAGATACAGCTGTGGGTACACCATCAACATATACACAGAATTTCAGAATGGCTGCCTGGAAAAGTAAAACTCTTCTTGAAATAGCAAACTTTGCTTGCGTTAAATTTTTTTTTCAGTAATCCATGGAAAATTTGCTTCACTTAGGAACTGAAATGGCTCTTTAGATGGCAATGTCTCCTACTCTCCTTTCCTTCATTCACTATATGTCTTTTAACCTCGGGATGAATGAGGCAGGGATTTTGCAAACAGGCTTGTCTGATCACCCCAAATCATCTACAGAGCAGATGTGCTTATAAACCAAGCTGTGCTAGGATGGGGAAAAAGACAGGGAAGAAATTACAATCTCATAATGCAAACACCCAACGGGGCATGAGAAGAGCACTCAGACATCCAAGTTACAAAGGGTTATCAAATCCTCCCATTTGCTGTGCCTGTGAAATCTTCCCAGAGGAGATGCACTGTGACTGTCCATAAACTTTTCTCGCCACAGACTGGACCAAACTGAACTGAACACTTAGACAGTGATGAGTGTGGTATGAAAATATTTAGTGACAGGTAAGCAGTATATGGTAACTCACTAAGGTGATTAGGACACACTTATTTGAATAGGAGTCTAAGCTGGTTGCACAAGAAATATTAAGAGTTGTCCAGCTGTACTTTGGAGAGCCTGGTGTTTTTCTGGATTGATAAAAATATATATTGTACATATACACACATTCATTTCATTACTGATGATCAAATGAGAACACTTATGAGAAGAAAAGCAAATCAAATGTAATTTGAGAACTCATCTATTTCTACTTCACTCATACCAAATCAGCCTGTTGAGAACTGCAGTGATCATATGGAAAATTAGGATTGTGATTGTTATATTTGTTTCTTTATGAGATTTTAATGTGTTATTTGTTTCTTCCCCTCTTCTTCTTTCCCCCTTGATATTTTAATATGAATTGTTTAGTCAAAAAGACTTTTGTGAATCTGTGAGAGTAAATGAATTGTAAACGATCCACCTACTATGCTCCTTAGTCTGTATCGTTAACTATGACTTTAGTCATTAATACAGATTTTTGATCTGTGAAGGAGAATTACTGATGCTCCATAGCAACAGTAGACACTGAAAAGCTTTCAGTGCAGCGTAAAAAGTGGATCCAACCCCAGAGGAGATTCTAGTGCAAAGTATAAAGACAAGGCATATCAATTAACCATGTATGTCACAAACAATTCTGACCAGCATCTTTTATTTTTCTTTCAGAGCTTCTGGTGCTACCATTGTTTCAGTCAGGAAGAGGTTGGATGGCTTATCCTCTTGACTCACTGCAAAAGAGCTAGCTCGTCAGGTGAAAAGTTTTCACTTTTCCGCACTTGAAAGTGTGGAAAACATGTTAAATGTTTTTCTTGACATAAAAATGTTTAATTGTAGGCTTTCATTGTGCAAGAGTAAAACTTTCAAGAAAGTGTAGGAATATGAAAATAGATACTTTGAATGCAATTTGTTTCCAAGAGAGTCATAGGACTCCAATTTCAAACTACGAACCCTACATGGTCTTCACTGCTTCTCTTCTTGAATATGGTTGAAGCAAAGGGATTTGTAGAGACGTAATAACACAAAATTTTACTAGGTCAGATATTTCTTTTTCATGCTGAATTAGCTTGTCTGAGTACTATTATTTCAATTTAGCACAGGTTTTATGTTTGAGCTCAATTAAAAGACTGAATTCAAATTCCATTTCACAGGTCTCCAGCATACTGGGTATTTAAATATGTTTGTATAAAGACAGGACAAATGACCACCCATGACTTTAAGCATATTCTTATATTTTACCAGATACAATAAGATTTGGGAACAAATTCGCAGTGCTGTTAGGGTCAGTGATACTTCCTTTCAGACAGCAACCTACTGAGAAGGAATTTTAAATGTAACTACTGAAACATTGGTTCTTTGTTGAAAATTTGACACACTCAACTCTTTTGAAATCCATGAAAGAACTTGAAGAACTTATGTTTACTCCAGAAAACATAACTATGCAGTCCTCAATAATTTTTAATTAATTTGTTCTGTATGGACAAGATTTTGAGCTGACAGAAAAATTATAAGCCTAAAATTAATAATTTTCTTCCCATCTCTTCAGTATTTTGAGGTTCATGAAATTACATGTAATTATGACTGTTGCAGTACTTAAGATAGTCTGGAAGAAGTAAGCATCTTATAATATAGGATATCTATGTCTCTTAAATATGAACACTTAGTAACGGACTTTTGATGGATATTATAAAACTATTAAAATTAAGAGATCCTGCTACATGCTAAAAAATAAAAAGGTTTTAATTATTTCAGCAATTAAGCAGTGCAAAAGTAACTATATTTTTCACATGTCCCCACTGTATTTTAATCTTATTATTCTCTTGTATGAGTAACTTTTGACTCTACAAAGACAACCAATGGTTGTACACTGCAGCAGCAACAGTTATAAAGCTGCGTGTTTTGTTTAGAAGATGTTCAGTCATGTTCCTTTCCAGGGTCATACAGAAGAAAACAGAACTAACTAGGTTCATAAATAATAAAATCCCTTCATAAAAAGAAAGGGGAAAAAAAAAAAAAAAAGAAGAAGAAGCAAAACCTCAACAAATAACAATAAATAAAAAGGTTCTTTGTCAAAGGCAAAACAAGATATGAATTTTGATCAAATAATTAATTAATTAATAAAAGCATGATACAAAATATAAATATAGATCAATACTCTAAATTCCAACAGGGAGAAGATTCTTTAGGAATTTGAAAGTTTATAGGAGCTGGTCATTTCTTACAGTGAAAGCAAGGAGAGCAAAACCCTGAGAGGAACTCAGCGGGGAAGAGCTGTGCTACAGTCAGGCCTGCCAAGCCCCATGAGTAGCCCACTCACCTTATTTCACTTCCATAGATAAGTTCTGATGCTCCCAATCACTTCTCTTTTTTTTCTTTTTTTTTTTTTTTACATGATCACATAAATATTTCTATCCGTGGGAATTAATTTAAATAAGCAGAACATTTACAACACTTAAGCCTAAATTTAGGTTTTATCCCTCATCCTTTTATTGAGGATGCTATTAGATGGTCTCATAATATCCCATGTATACTAATTTTTTGGTAGTAGTTTGAGAACTGTTCTTTATTTTGCCATTGAAACTGTATTATTCTAAATCCTCAGTATCAGCAGGTCCACACCATGTGTATATTTAATTGTGGTCATCCATGGCCAAAAATATAAATATGCCCCTCATTACAAGTCTTTCTCCTCTTTGTTCCTTTCCTCTTTGCACAACTGCTCTCTTTTATTACTATTTTATTTTATTTCATTTTAATTTTGTCACTCCTTTTGTGACCTCTAAATTTAAGGGCTCTGGCTGCAATAAGAAAAGCCAATGCATAAGTGTACCAAAAGAGCTAATCAGTGTCTTGGCACAAAAGCCTGTTGACTGGTCTGGAATGACAGGAGTGCGTTTTCTGTAGCCATGCAATTTCATTGCCATGTTTCTTAACAACCAGCTATACAGCATCATAAAAATTCAATAAAATGAATTTCAGTGAAACGCATTATAAGGAAGCCAATAATCATATGCACTCTAAGCACTAGGTAGTATTTATTTGATTTTTGTGGGAAGGAAACAGAAAAATATTTTTACAGAATCCAGAAGGAAATTTTCATGTCTCATCAATTATACAGAGACAGCATGTAAATTTCCCTTCATGCAGAAAAAGATCTGAACATAATAGACATTGTTCTGTCATTTCATCCTACATGCAGTGATTATTCTTAGAATGATTTTTGACCATCATATCTTAGTTTATGCCAGTTTTTTAGGATGCAGATAGAATTACTAATTTATGTTAAACTCAAAATATTGGCAAGTATTCTTGTAGTTCTCATTCCAAAACTACAGAAAGCTTTAATTCTACAAATTTTTGCTCATAGAAGTGCACAAAGCACCTATATCATGATTATATGAGGTGTCCTAGGCAGAATGCAAGAGCGTCTTCCATTTGATTGGTGTAATAAATGCCCAAACTCAGCAACGAACTAAATCAATGCTAAACCTCCAGCAATTAATGTCTTCTTTCTTCTGGAAGCCACTGGCAAGCTGAGTAAGGATGAAACAAATTGAGTGAGGATGAACCAATCAAAAAACCAATTCAAAATGGGGGATGACAATCTTTACTATGTCGTCTCTCATCTCTGGATTCCCAAGAATCAGGTTTCCCTTGGAGATGGGAACATAAACTTGTGCTTCCTTATGGATCATATCTGGAATATAGGAAGGTAGCCATTTCTCCTAAACTGGTAGTCACCAGGTCACCTAGGTTTTATGTCTAATACACATCTATTAGTTGGATTTTATTAAAATACTTCCTGGCCTTGCACCTTCTAACAATTTTTTTGTTTTGCTTTGGAAGAAGTAAATATTCCCTGAAAGACTGACAAAACAGAGGAATCCAGGAAATACTGGATATTTTTAGTGCTATATTAAGTATTTACTGAACCTGAACTGACTTCTAGCTTTCCTTTCCTATATGTTCTCATTAAAATGCTATGGAATTAGGTACACTGCCACATTTTCTCTCTTCATGGATGTGAACATCTATTGGTAATCTCCAGCAGTGTTTTAATTTGGGAGGAATAAGCAAT
>VZRF01003301.1:25653-122314 GCA_013396875.1 Vireo altiloquus
CTACTAGTGCATACACCTGGGAGGACCTTTCCCGCGCAGGGTCTCCTCTAGTTTGGGATTTGGAGGGGACACTCAAGTCCCCACAGGCATTAACTTCTCCCCAGGGGTCTCTCCTTGCTGTGCTCCAGTCAAGGGAGTTACATTCCACACATCAGTAGGTGCAGGATTCGTCCCATGTGAAGGACAACTGTCACTTTATTAAATAGTGACATCAATGATCGTCTGCCTGGCAATAGCTGTGCCTCGGTTCACAGCTCTGCACTCAGAAACCAGAGCATCTCCTGATCGGGGAGACCACTTTTTATAAACTCATCCCACAAGGTTTTGCAGGCGGTAATACATCCCAGCGAGACTATTAGACAAATAGGGTCTTAAAATCTTATCTCAGATCTTGCTCAAACATGAGATTTTTGTAATCATAAATGCTAAAAATACCACTCACATGTAAGAGCGATAACTGCAAGCAGGATTCAGGCTTGCCTGAAATTGCTGCAGTCCAGGCAATTCATAGTTAACACAAAGCTCTCTTGACAAACAGCTCAGATGACAACATACCTATAATTATAGTTATATCTGATCACATCACCTGGGGAAAACGGAAGGTGATACTGCAAACGCAGAGGGGCTGAATCCTACTATCCATCTCCCAGCCAATGCTCCAGACTCCCTTGGACCTCTCCAGGAATTACTGCTGGCTAGTCAGCCCTGGGAAGGGATCTGCTGGGGATGCTGTGCACTTGACTGTACCTCCCTAATTTTGTGGCCACTTAGCATGCTGCTGTCAAATTAGAGCAGCCTAAAAAGGCAGGCAGGTAATAGAAGCAGGGTAGGCTTGAGCTTGCGTCTTCTATCCCTGGGAGGTTTGCAAGGCTGGCAGATGGGACGCCAAGCACTTGCACCGTCGTCATTGCTGGCATGGAGTCACTTGTGTGCCAGCTCCCCAGGGTGGGCACCAGCTACCATGGCTGTGCAAGGGACAGAAAGGCCAACACACGACAAAGGGGATGGAGAGAGGCCACAGGGCTGGGGAGGCAGAGGGTTTTGTGTCCCTCCTCAGGGTCCATCCTGCCAAGAGTCACCCTCCTGTGGTTGCCACATCAGCCTGGGTCACCTCTTGGCTTGCCAAAAGAGCTAATGCCTCTTGTACCCAGTCTTCAGTACAGCAATCTCTTTTCACCCTGTGTACAATCCTAAATATGAGAAAACATTAAGACAGCTGGCTCGGCTGAGCAGGTTTCTGCCTCTCCCTTTTTTTTCTCCAGGATGAGCACTTATTCCCCATCAAACAAAACCCCATTGCACTCCCACTTTTTCAGGATGACCACGATCTCTAGCACGGAGTGAGCACTGGTACTGTCTATTTACACTGCTAGCAGAGATACAAGGCTGTCCTTCTCCTTGTATTTGCTCTAAATACTCACTAGATTCCCAGGACTAATATTTCCAGGATGAATATTCTTACACGATTCTGCAGACTTCTTTTTTCTTGGCTGAGACAGCGATGTTCCCTAATGTGTAAATTTTCCTGGTTTTTCCCTATGCATAAGCCTTAAACTCTATCAATAACTAATTGTTCCATGTGTCTCAGACAAAGTGTAATCAACAGAGAGGATGGTGGAGAAGTGTGAAATGACAGAGTGACATTCTATGCTTAAATAAGCAAACTACACCCAAATCAAACAATGGCTCGAAAATGTTTCCATAATAAGGGTGCATAAATTACCTCCATTACTTGGAAAGCTCCTACTTGCATCTTACCAGCCACATTTGTAGTATTCACAAGAGCTGATACACTCCGATCATGATAGACATGCCTCTGTTACAGTAATTATAAAATGCTTTGTGAAAATATCGTGTCTACAGAGCTACTGAAGTTGTACTGTCTCCTTGGTGTTTGTTTATTGCCTCTGTGAATTTAAAAAATATCATTAAAAAGAGGAAGAAGAAATACATTTGAAAGGAGATAGACCACTTTTTGATATTTATTCTCTGGGAGGGAAAAAATAAAATGTATCTCAGACTGTGCCAATATGTGATATTCACCAGCTGGATAATGTTAAGGGGGTGTGATTCCTTGAAAAAAGATGGGCAATAACTCCAGATTGGATGGAAACATTTTAAGAAGATACACTGATGTTTCCCTGTGTAAGACCTCCATCATAGGTGCATTTGTGCATATGTACAGGGAGGGTCTGGGAGAAGGGAGGTTTGATGTGAGAGGCCCAAAGCCATGCAGGGCACTGCAGGTGGTGCTGCCCCTGGCTCCACGCAGCCCCTGTGGACCCTGTGGAGGCAAGAAAATCTCTCCTCTCTCTTGCTCTCATCTCACAATTTGAAAAGGGATTCCTAGTCAGTGCCTCTTTTATTTTCGGCATCCTACAACTTGAAAAATAGCAACTTTTATTTTTTCCTTTGAAGGAAAATCCTGTACAGTTCAACCAAAAGCAGAGCCCCTCCAATTATTTACTCAGTCTAAAAATCTCATAGTTTTATATTTTTTTCCCCCCTCAAATATTTTTAGTTGAATACATCAAACGAGGTAAAGCTATAAGTAGTCAAAATTCTTTTAGGGTTACTGAAAACCTGGAAAATAATTATACTAATAAATGAAAAAGAAAACACTGTAATAAAAGGGATATGATTTGCTTTTAATTTTGTGACAGCATTTATCATTACACCAACGCAATATAAAATATCTAACCTGAACAGATTTTGGTCCTTATTACAATTGTTGGATTCATTAAAAAGATCATGTTAACTTTATTTTAATAGTGTAGAATCTTGGAGTATAAGTATTTTCAAAATTAAAATCAGTCAACATAAGTAAAAGCCTCAAACAAATCTGAAATGCCTTAAAGGATTTTTCTGAATTGATTTTAACACACAGTGTAAGAGGAAAATATACTTGCATACTACCATTTTTATTATAAAAATGTATGTGGAGGAAGTTTGGAGTGAAATTGTCCACAAGCAGTGAAGTGCAAAGTGTGAAATATTAAATACACTCTTTTTTAAAAAAAGAAATTGCCCAGTTTTAACAAGCCAAGAGGGTATGAGTGCATGAACAGCATCGGCTGTATTTCAAATTAACCATAGCAAGCCCCTCCACATACCTGGAAAACCTGATCCATACGCTGAGATTTTGTATGTTAATTTATACTGCAGAGTTCCTAACATCTGACATCGGCTGTAACATTACAAGTTGTGCTATGACTTTATTAAGGGATGATTTCCAAAGCCCTAAAGAATACTTATTATGTTGTAATATATATTTCTGAAGAGGATTAGGTCTTTGATGCTAAAACCTAGACGTTTTAAAAGCGAGTTTACTGAAATGAAAAAGATTACATACGTTCCTTTGTGTTGCACCAGGTAGAGCTTTTCCACCTTCATTTCAACTTCGTTTCACAAACCTCAGTGGTATCACGACCGAGAAATGCATTTAAAATCCCTCAGAGTTTCATTACCGAAATGGGATATTCTAGAAAAGGACCCGGGGCTTGTGCTGAACCAATAACTGAATAGGTAACAATGGGAAAAAAACCTGGAAAAATACAAAAAACCCAGGATACGTCCCTTCCTGCAATGTGTTAATGTCAGTATCAGACTGAGCAGCAGCTAGATTTCAAGGACTGTGTCTGATTTTGGACGCCAGTCTTTTAAAAGGATTGAAAAAGTTGAATGAGGAGCAAGAACAATGAAAGAGTTTAGAAACTTGACCTGTGAGAAAAGACTGATGAAACTGGGTTTGTTTAATTTAGGAAAGAGAGGACGGGTAATGGTTTTCCAGGATGTAAAAGGTTGTTGCAGAGAAAAACACCATCAGTTGTTCTCCAGATCCACTGGGGGTAGAACGAGAAATAATCAGCTTAATTTGCAGGAAAAAAAAAAATGTAGGTTAGATATTAGCTAAAATGTCAAACTATAAAGAGAGTTAAGCACTGGGAGAGGTTACCTGGGAGTACTGTACAAAATCTGGTGCTGTAGGTTTTTGAGGCTGGGTTAGAGGAGCAGTGAGGGATGCTCCAGGTACAGGACCTGCCTCGGGCATGGGACACAGCAGGTCCATGTGCACCCAACTCCGCAGCACTGCACATCTGCCACCGCAGAAATAGAACAATTTGACTTCATTGCAGAAGTGTCTGGTCAGGTTGGGATTTTCATACCAAGGGCATGTGGTCATTTTGTTTGAAATAGCCCATTTTTGTCTTTTAAACATCAGGAAAAACGCTTTTCTTTTGGTGTTTTCCCCACAATTCATTGACATTTCAGCTCTCAGGTCAGTCCCTATTTTAATATATACATCTACGTATATATATAAAAATCTATAAAAATAATAAAAAAAGGAAAAATCTTCCTTTTAAATAGGAAAATTGAATTATTACCTTCTGCAAAAGCAGAAAGCTTCTTGCTTTTGCCCTTGATGCCTTAGGTTTTAAATTTTATATTTTTCAAATCCTGCAGTGCCCAGTGTAACTCTGCAGTTCCCTGGAGCTCGTTCAGTGCTGTTCTCTCATGCTCACACTGACATAACAAAGCCTCTCCAGCTCGCTCTCCAAGGACACCCAGACCCTCCTGGGCCCAACAACTGCAAACCTTCATCTTGGGGAGAGGGGGGCAAGCTTGGGCAAATTCCATCACTAGCTAAAGTTTTAATTGGTGGATTTATGCTGATATGCAAATGGACCAAACCTATAAAGGTGTGAAGAACTCGTGACCTGTCGCCCATCTTGGGATCCACTGAGGCAGGGGAGCCTCTGAACCCCCAGGATGTGACCTTTGAAGGCCTTTCAAATAAATACCTACCTTTATACCCTTATTCCTGTCTAGTCTCTGATTTTAGGCAGCCATTTAAGGCATCACCCTGCCTGCAACCCTTGCCAGTCTCATCTCCAGCACAGGTTCCCAGCAGCCCAGCAGCCAAATCAAACTTGCCTTTCCCTGTGGGATGGCTCATAAATCTCTTGGTCTGCAACACTGAAGTCTACTGTATCCCCAATGTCACTTCAAGAGGAGATATTGGATATTGGTCCATACTGCTTTTCTCCTGCAGGGAAAATTCAACATTTTGTCATTATGGGAAAACTTATTTTCTCAGAAGGGAACTTTCTCAGACAACCATTTGAAATGGTGCCATGAGTATGAGTCCCCTTGCAAGATCTGCAACACTGAAAGCCCCACCACACCTGGGGTTTTGCAGTAAAAAAGAGGAAAATCTTGTTTTTTCTATGAGAAAGAAAGGAAAGGAAAGGAAAGGAAAGGAAAGGAAAGGAAAGGAAAGGAAAGGAAAGGAAAGGAAAGGAAAGGAAAGGAAAGGAAAGGCTTGGCTTTTTATTTTTTGGGATTTTGTAAACAAATGTAAATCACACATGGACAACTGAAGCATTTATTAATGTACACAACAAAGGCATTAATAAAAAGATAAATTAAATTAATAAAAAGATATCAATAAGAGACTATAAGAAATCTAGAATGAGACTTACAGGTTTAGCTGCCATGTTCTTTCTTCTGTCTTTCCTGGGATCCTGCTCAGTCCCATACCCAGATTTGCACAGAGTTCTGTGTCCTGCCACACTCCCATCCTCCCTGCTTGTGGAAAATGAAGCTGGTGCAGGGTCTGGAGCACAGGTCTGATGAGGAGTGGCTGAGGGAGCTGTGAGTGTTCAGCCTGGAGAAAAGGAGGCTCAGGAGTGGCTTTATCACCCTCTACAACCACCTGAAAGGAGGCTGTAGCCAGCTGGGAGTTTCTACTCCCAAGTAACAAGTCATAGGGCAAGGAGAAAGAGTCTCAAGTCATGGCAGGGAAGGTTTAGATTGGATATTAGGAAAAATTTCTTTGCCAAAGGGGTTGTCAAGCATCGACACAGGCTGTCCAGGGCAGTGGTGGAGTCACCATCCCTGGAGGTATTTATAAGACATGTAGATGTGGCATCTTGGGATACGGTTTAGTGGTGGACTTGGTGGTACTGGGGTAATGATTGGACTCAATGATCTCAGAAGTTTCTGCCAAGCTAAATCAATCTGTGATTCTACTTTTCTATAGGTAGTTGCAAGGAGCACCAGACTTTGTGGATGTCTGGAGCAGGAGTGCAAGGCCCCAGTGGGAGGGATGCTCATGAGATCATAGCCAATGGCTTATGACAGGAGATCCTTGGGAGAAAGGATCCTGGTTCTTCCACTGAATCTGTATTTTCTATTGACCTGGTACTGGCTAAGATATAGAAAGTCTAGAAGAAGCTCTCCTTAGCCAGGGACCAGGTCTGGTGGGGTTCCTTTCGAGGATGCAGCTGCTGGTTGCAGATAGAGCAATGCAGGCTCAGACTCTCGCCCTATATTGTCACCAGGTTTCCTGTTACAGGGACAAATGTCTTTGTCTTTATCAGGGCTGCTGGAAACCTGTACAAACCTTAAATGTGTTTTAAATTTATGAGATGTAAAAAAAGGAGGGGGATGTGAATGGAGCACATTTGCACAGTAGCTCAACTTGAGAAGAAGTGTGTAAATCTGCACTCTTTTCATCCAGCTCTGTTCTCTTCTCAAAGAAAATCCCCAGTGAAATACTACTCAGAAAAAGAGTCACTTTCAAACACGGGAAATGACAGTGCTTTTAAAGCAGCACCAACATGCCCCAAACCCAGGGAAACCTTAAAGACACAGCACGAACCTGTGCTCAAGCACTGATGTCACGGCACTTTCAGACATGGAATAAAACTGTATGTGATAGAAAAGTTGCTTGCCAGGCTCTGTGTGCCAAACAGACCCCGACTGTATCTTGTATATTAAACCAAACAATCCTCCTGCACAGTGAAAAAGAACACAGATGGGCAAGAACTGAAACAAACACCCCCAGGGGCTATTGGAAATGAGGGCTCTGTGTTTAAGTGAGGTGTCACCACCTCACAGCCAGGTCACCTCTTGGTACTCAACCCTGGCAGGTCCCTAACCTGCACAGGGGAGCTTGTGCATGTTTCCAGGGTATTTGACGACTGCTCCTACCTTTAAACTGTGATTTTCACTGTTTCTGTGGACAAGGTTCATCAAAGGATGATTTAGGATATTAGGAAGGTTTTAGAAAGGAACATCCCCTTTAGCCCCAGTAGCAGAATATCCCTGTTCAGAGCTACACCTCATTACTTTGTCTTATTTGTCCCTGATGTTGCCAATATTTGCAAAATTTCTGTACCAGATGTTCTCTCACTGTAACAATGAGCTCTTATTGTGGCCCTTTCTTACTTAGTATTTCCCCCTAGAAAATTCTTTTTTAAAAATGAAAGGTAGTTTAAACAGGCTCCTCTTACTCTCCATAAACCTTTGTATCAACTCCCAAAGACTCTTCCATATACCTGGGCTCCCTGGCCTGGCTCCTCTTCCTGTCTTCCACCTTCTGTGAAGCACCCTTTCTCCACTTTCTCCCATCTTGACAAATAAACTCACATACACTGCTGAAAAAAAAAAAAAAGGAAAATTCAAACAGGCACAACAGCATCAATTTTCCAGACTTTTGGTTGTATTGGTACCACAACTGCAAAGCTTCTTCTTTTCCACCCCTCTATCCTCAGATTTTCCTCCCTGAGCATCCCTCTATCCTACTGTTTGCACAGTGCCTTTCCCATTCCCATTCCCATTCCCATTCCCATCTTAACCTTTGACTTGCTGTTACAGGAGCTACCAACCCTCTCTCCATGGTTGCTCACAGGCTGATCAGACACACAGGGAAATGTCTGGCTGTGCAGAGCCTGTGGCTTTGCTGCCTCGCTCCTTCCCTGGGCTGGAGGTGGAGCAGCTACAGCACTCAAGGGTTGTCCACCAAGCCATTACCTTAGTTTCAATCCCCCTTCCCTGGGGTATTTATTACCACCTGATTTAGCACCCCAAAGCCAGGTCTTCAGAGGAGACAGTGACATGAACCTCAGCTCCAGTATTTGATTTTTTCTTCTTCTCCTTTCTGCTCCTGTGTCTCCAGGCACACCTCAAGTGGGTCTGGCAGCCATGAATTCCTGCAGCCACTTTGCTGCATGCCCTCTCCTTCACCAGGTGCTGATGCTGTGGACTATGATCATGCCCAATTTGGTGTTGAAACAAGGAAGAAATGGTGAAAGACAGAGCCAGGTTTGCCATCACACACTCCAGCTTGTGGGGGTAAGCACCTTCTGGCGTGGACTCTGCGTCTGTATTATTCTGCCTTTTCATAACTCAATCCTGCCAGCCTCTGAACTATTTTTATTGCTCTCCTCTGAATAATTTTCAATCTGTCACTATCTTTCAGGTAATATGGTGCCCATAATTAAATACTGCAGGCGCTACTGCACCAGAGCCATATGCAGACGGACTATTACCTCCTTGTGCTGTGATGTCTTCAGCCCCAAATCAAATTGGCCTTTTTTTGCTGCCATATCTCAAGGCAAACTCATGTCTAATTTACTCCACACTATCATCTCTAGATCTCTCGCAGCATTGCGGCTTCTCGGGTTTTTATCGCTGATTGAATATCTGGGGTTTAGATTATGTTTCCACAAATGTCGTAACTTCTATTTTCTATGTTGAATCTCATTTTATTCTTCACTCGTTTTTCCTGCCTTTTTCAGAGTCCTTTACATTATTTTTGCTTTCATATTTGGGATTTTCAAACCCATCCAGCTCAGTTCAGTTTGCATACTACATCCACAAAACATCCACTTCTTCCTTTAGATCAGTGAAACACTTGGTAAACAAGCTCCCCATTCGGAGAATCATTTTGGCATGTGCTTATAATGTTTAGGAGTCAACAGTGCTCAGGCGTGGGATGAAGCACACGTTGGAAC
The DNA here is from genome assembly GCA_013396875.1 of Vireo altiloquus. Classification (NCBI taxonomy): domain Eukaryota; kingdom Metazoa; phylum Chordata; class Aves; order Passeriformes; family Vireonidae; genus Vireo; species Vireo altiloquus. Next base: position 34,455 of record VZRF01003301.1, read on the forward strand.
ACTCGTTAGTTTGGTGATAGGGAGAGCACCCTTCATATTTGATGTGCAGCACGTTCCTGCAGTGGGGCTGGGCGAGGGAGGGACAGGTGACGTGGGGCAAAGGATGCCATGAATGTTATCAGTGAAGCAAACCCACCACAGGCTGCCAAGTGCATCCACACAGCCTCACCCTGCGTGCTCAGGGCTTGCATTAGGGTTTTGTCCCACTGAGATGCCACCAGAGGTGGCCCCAGATCAGCTCGTGGCTGTTCCCCTGTTCTTTCTGCTGAGACACATCCGAAGCCACGTCAATCTGAATTAATGTTGGGAGTGAGATGCTGGGTGACAGCAGTGACTCTTTTATTAAAATCCAAGGACCCAACTGAGCAGTCCTGAAATGTGCTCACATGAATAATCCCATGTATTTTGGACATCAGGCCTGAATTCACAGTATTTCTACAAAAAGGAACTCAGTGTTTGGTGGTCAAAATTTGCTTTATGTAAATCCATGCTGTTTCTTTTCTCTGTTAACCTTGAAGTTCATAATCTCACCAAAGTCAATGGAAAGATTCACTTTGGCTCCCAACATCTTCAGGTCAGGCCGCAAGGATTTATCTACCAGGAGAAAAATATCTGGAATATCTACAATGAAATAAAATCATTCCCAACATCGAAAATATATTATTTGGATAATCTGTTCTAAAGTAAAAAAGCATTTGTTTCCAGAAAACTCCACTCAGAAAAGATGTTGATTATTTGGAAAAAAAAGCCTTATTATTTGAAGATATTACCCACATGGGGAGGTGCTCCAGAAAAGCTATTTCTTAGTCTGACTCTTTTTTTTTAGGGGTGCATGGTGGTGGATGATGATAGAGTGGCTTATTTTGGCCAAATTCCCTGCATAGACAAGCTCAAACTGATGTTTGTTTTATAATGTCTGTTCCTTTACTTGAATTGGCACAGTAGGTCTGTTATCTTTTCTAGAAAAACAGGACCAGCTTTCTTCTGGCATCACAACACTTTCCTCCTAATTTTCCTACAGCTCTTCAGCTTTTCATTAAGAAAAACAAATAAAGTGGCAATGCTTTAGGAAATTTGTTAAATCCCTTAGTGGTGAAGAAATCCAGGTTAGGCAGTTTATATATATGGCCACATTTTTTAGAATCACACTGAATTGCCTTTTTACTCCTGCTTGTCCTTAAGAAATTCCATTTCAGATCCTGCAGATATTTGGATAAACAGGTTTGTTGTAGGATTACTTCCGAAAAGCCATTTCTAAGTAATATTTAAGACTATTTGAGGAAAAAGTGATGATGTGATGCTGTTGAAGGCTGGCTGATGGAAAGCTGGTTCCTGATGGGGAGGTTTCTACCCACTGGCTCAGGGAAGACCAACACAGACTCTGACCTTTCTGTCCAGTCAGAAGAACCTCCTCAGCCTCAGGCTGGAGGAGCAAATGCTCATAGTGAACAACCTGGAGTCAGCATGTGCCTCAAAAATAATTTTCAGGAAACACCATGCAAGGTTATTTAATAACTGACACCTCAGAAAGCTGTAATACCCTTCCAGACAGCCCATGACCAAAAAGCAGGAAGAAATTGAACAGATAATTTGCTATGTGTTTTCCCACTCTTTTTACCTTGGTTTGCTTATTTATTTTACTAAGTTTTCTGACCTTCCTAGAAAAATTGCCTCGATTAATTTTATTCTTATTAAGAATAATTTATTTTTTAAAAGTTCATCAGTCCAGCCATTTTTTGATTCACCCTTAATTTAATCCCCTTCTAATTAATTAATGGGCCTGCTCTCTCTCTCTAGAATGTCTTTTCCCTTTGATATACGTTTTAAAACCCTTTTAAAGTTCTTTGGTTAGCTTTAAAATCTTTCCCCCCTTACCCTTATTATTTCCCCTATAATCCCTAACTGAATTTGAGTATGCCCCCTCTTGCTTTCTAATTTTGACTACAGCTTTTTTTCTTTTTTTTTTTTTTAATTAAAAAAATTAAAGCCTCAGATCTTTGCACAGTCCCTTATGAAGCCACATTGGCCGCTTCTTGTTCTCTCTGTTCTTCATTTTGAGAGGAGCAGGAGTCTCCTGCAGCTTAATTATGGTTTCTTGCAGGAGTCCCCCTGCTTCCCCTCACGCTGGTGGCTGTACAGTATTCCTCCTCCTCCACCTCCTCCTCCTCATTTCCCTCCTCCTCCTCCTTCTCCTCTGCAGACTTTTGTTAAATACAGTATGCACAGCGCATACCAACCCTTTAGATCCACCAGATTTCTCCCTCATTGGTATATAAAAATACCTGCCTGAAGATTTACATCCAGGAAGGCTTTTTCCTGTTCCTTGCCTTCTTTCTGGAATTAAATCCACTTCCAGAAGGACCTGGGAATGCTGCTCCTTTTGTTAGCTTCAGCGTCCATTTTTTAAAAATTGTTTTCCAGCAACTGCAGCTGCAAGGTCACAATTGATCCATGGCCAATGTTTTGGCACATTTCATACATTTCACCTGAATACAGCTGAAAGGAGGGCCAGATCCTGTGCAGGGCTAAATCTCTGCAGCCTTTTACTCCCTCAGATCTGCTTTCTGCAGGCAGCGGATGCGGCTCAAAGTTCTTCAAGACACTTGGGAGCGATTTCAAAGCCCTTCTAATTTTCCTGATAATATTGGCACTCCTGGGTGCTGGTTTCTTGGTAGCTTAATTTTTTTTTTCTATATATATAAACCTGCTAATGTTGATAGCTTGAGTTTCTGGAATCAACTCTCAGTCCTCATGAAGCTATTTTAATTAGAATGGGAGGGCTCTGTTAACTAAAAGTGGAAGAAATATTGCTATGAGGATGCTCTGAAATGTGTTCAGCCTAGCGAGCATCTTGTGAATTTTGAATTACAATTTTAGACAGAGTTGGGGATGGGTGACTTTTTCCTCTTTTCTTTCTTTCTTTCTTTCTTTCTTTCTTTCTTTCTTTCTTTCTTTCTTTCTTTCTTTCTTTCTTTCTTTCTTTCTTTCTTTCCTTCTTTCTTTCTTTCTTTCTTTCTCTTTTTTTTCTCTTTTTCCTCTCATTTTTCCTTTCTTTCTTCTTTTTTTCCGTCTTTTTTTTTTTGTCTTCCTCCCCGCTTTTCCGCCCTCCATCATCTACTATTACCATCTAAAATCTTTTGTTCTCACATCTGTAAAACACCACATTCCCAGCCACCCTTTTCACAGCATGCACGGTAACCCAGAAGGTTTGCCACGTCTTCCCCCACCCCTGAGCCCACGTTCGGCGCCTCACGCTCCTGTCCCATTAGTTTACATCCACTTGGGTTTAGTTCCTCGCTCCTTCTCTCTGCCGAGCCTTCTCCCCCGGTTCCCTTTGAGCCTCCTTTGATGCCAGCGGACCCGGCACGGCTGATGGTGTGCCCGGGATGGGCGCGGCCGAGCCGGGCTGAGCGCGTTGCCTCTTGTCCCGACAATTGTTCCGACTCTTCGCCGCTCCACGCTCCGATGAGTTTTCCCCTCTCTCCGCTGCCCGCACGGCCTCGCTTGGCTCTCCCCAGCGCCTCACATCCCAACACGGCGCTGCTCTGGCTTCCCCTTCAGGGACACTTCACCTCTGCCTCTGCAGCAGATTTTGGGCCGTTTGGGGTTGGGTTTTTTGCCATCTTCTGCCCGGGCTGGGCTTTTTCTCCCAGAGAGAGCGTTGTTGTGCAGGCTGCCCCAATATTGATTCCCAGTCCTCCCGGACTCTTATTTTATTTCATTCAGTGTTGGCACCATATGGCAGCTATGGCAACTGAATATATAACCCTATTCAGTTTCTGACTCCAGTCTGGTCTGTTAAAGGGCTTCATGTTCTGGTCTGGAGAAAAAAAAAAAGTGAATCCTATAGCACATAGTGGTAGAGAAGTTCAGAAAACACTTCACTGCCTGTAACGTTCCCCTTTTCTGATATGACAAACAGCAAAAAAGAGAACATAAATATATTTGACAGGGTTTCACATAGGGCAAGGATATATGCTATTGAAAGAGTAACAGGTTAGTTTGAATTAATAATACAGTTATAGCATATATAAAATCACAATGTGTGTAGGGCTCATGAACAACATATTTGTTTTTATTTTTGTTTCACTGTATTTGCAGAGAAAGCTGTAACCCACAGCTTCTCAGGAAGCCAGCTGCTAATAAAGAACCTGGCTAATAAAGGGCAGAAATAAATGTCTGAGGGAAATATTTAAGAGCATCCCAATGACTTAGGGACACGTGTCAGCTGGGACCCATCATTTATTTAGGCATTTTCAGAAATTGAAGTGGAGCGGGTACTCGCTCACATGAGTAGTTTTACTTGTGCACTGCCTTTGAATTCAAGTTAAAGTTACTCATGTGCATAACTCTCCTCAGGACTGGGCCCTACGGCTGTTTCTTCCTCCTGAAAAGATACTGAGGGAACTAATTTTTCTGATGATTAATCTCAAACGCTGCACCTGCAGTGCCTGCTTTCACTTGAATGAGAAGAGATTGATTTATCTAGCTATCTTTCTGTCTGTCTCATTATCCATCTCCTGTAGCATCGCAGTACCTCGGAAAATGATGACGAACTTATCTTCCCAACAGCCGTATGGGGCAGGATGGAATTATCTCCACTTGCCAGATGGGGAGATCAAGGTAGGGATCAACAAAGTGACACGCCCGAGGTCATGTAAGAAGTTAGTGTCAGAGCCAGGCAGTGCAAAGAGCTTCCCGGACTCCCAGATTCATGCCGTAATTCCAGCGTCATCCAACTGCTTTTCAGATCCCTGGCAAAGGATTAATAAATCCTGCTGCTCAAACCTAGCTCTTCATGGTGGAGCAAAACCTCTCTGTGGTCCAGCACCACTGATTTCCTGCACTGCTACTTGAGCAGAGAGCTGCAAAACACACATGCCCTGGCAAGGGAGCTGCGAGGGGCTGGAAGGAAAGAGCAGCTTTTCTTATGCTTTAAAATTGAGCAAAATATCACTATCAAAATTAGGATAAAAAATAGATATCTCCTGAGGTTCCTCCTGCAATCCCTGTGGTGTAGGACTCCAGCTGGCAGGAGCAGCAGTGAGGAGCACGAGCATGAGGGGCTGCTTGGGGGGAGCCCAGTGACAAGTGTGGCATGGGCAGAGCAGGGTTGGGGTCTCCTTTGGGTGGGTGGATGTGTGAGGGGCAAGCTGGGTGTTCCCACCACTTGGGTCAATGGCAATCCAGTCCCGGCCATGCTATGTGGAGAGAGAGCCCTTGGGCCAACCTCCCTGGACACAAGGTTTTTGCAGGAATATTTCAATGTTTGTGGGTGTGATTCCCTGCCAGTACTGAGGGCTTTTCACACAGATGCAATTCCATCCATCTCCCAAGGTGAACCAACAGAGAGCAGTTCCAGGGTGGGGTCACCTACCCAAAGATGTGGTACACCAGGGGGAACCCGTGCTTTTTGTCTGACTCCAAATCACAGCTTGAATGCAGGCTCCTCTTAGGTGTTACCTGGACTCTGACCACCCCTGGTGCAACCTGTCCTGCCCTGCCAGTCCCAGCCAGGTGGAGTGCAGACCTGACCTGCTCCAGACTGGACCTGACTTCTTGGTGATGCCACCAGGAGCACGCCGTGAGAGAGGTCATCTGACAACCTCTCAGGTATCCCATGGTCAGAGGAGAGGACATTTCTGCAGATATTGATAAATGCAGACACCAACCAGAACACTGAACCCAGAGAGGGGACACTGATGTTTCAGGCCTGCCAAGATGAAATCCTACAGCTAAAAGGAAAATTGCATTAAATGATGTTCCAAAAGCACCAGTTTTAACTGATTTCTATGCTGTCCCAGCACCCAGTAACACCTTCTACCCCCCAGGACCCTGCAGTGCCCACCAGCTGATGGTGCTGGACACATCCTGGCCAGGTGCCAGTGAGGCTGCTGGGGATGGCAGAGCCTACAACAAAGCCAGCCTCCTTCTCCTGCCCCAGCCCCGGCCTCAGCCAGGTCCCAGAGGATATCTCTGCTGAAGACACTAACTTTTCCAGGCATGTCAGCTCCATTACTTTCAACAGTGCTACAAGCACGGAGAACCTCACCTTTCTTTTTTCTTAATGTGTGTCTTAATGTGCAGTCGATGGGGATAGTTATCTTGTCAGGGGCCTGGGGTGAGCGGGGTCTGATGGGCCCTGGCAGCCAGCAATAGCTCTTCGCACACCGCTTTGTAGTGTGCACCCAAGTATTACAAGCCTGGACCCAATACAAATAAATAATTAAGCGCATTTCCCGGGGCAAGAAAATGAAGACTTGGAGCTGTGGCAAGAATGAATAAGTACGAGACCTCTAGACCTGCAGCGCACGCACGCAGCCTGTGACTGACAGTGGGTTTCTTGCAGCCATCACATCAAAGGCTCCGGGAAGCTGCTGTGCTGGGTGTCACTGGGAGCAGAGGAGAGGCCCCTCCAGAGGGGGGGACCCAGCAGGCCAGGTGGGGGCTGTAAAGTGATCCACGGTACTCGGAAAATTTTACAGGAAAATCTGAAGTTCTACAGGCGGCACCGCCAATTTTAGCACGGTGGTCTTTGAGTGAAGAGGAGGGTAAAGGCCTTCCTCTCCCCAGCCTCGCAGGTGGAGGGTGGGCTGCATGTGACAAACCAGAGGGACCCCAAGGGAGAAGTGAGTTCTCATCTGTGTCCCCACAAAGCTCCTGGCTCCCTCCAGAGCTGGCTCTCCTCCCACCTCCCTCCTGCTCTTCCTGTCCCACTCCTGGCAGGACCCAGGGCTTCCTTATCTCCTCAGAAACCTTGGTACAAGCCTTAAGAAAGGAAGAAGCCCTAATCTCCAGCACTAAAGATCCTCCCATCATGTAGGATGCCATGCTGGGGATGCCTGGAACTGCCCCTTGATAACTGGGGCTCTTGCGGGGTGTGCTGGGAAAATGGGTCAGCATAAAAGCCATTCTTTTCTAGACCATAATTGAGATGCCTCCAAAATGTACTTCCAATATAAAAAACAGTGTGGGGATAGCTGGGCAAGGGCAGCAAGAAGGCTTTGCATACTCCTGCGTGCTCAGCTTCCTCCCACAGAGGGAAGGAGCCAAAATTAGGCTCCCCAAAAGTTCATCCATTTCCTCAGCCAGGGTTTTTTGGGGCCAGCTGAAATCTCTGTAGAGGTCTCTCCATTTTAGAGCACATCACCTTTGGGGTGAGGTCTGAATGTTCCAGCAAGTTGATACAGCACAAAAAATTGTCAAGGCATCTCTCAGGTCTGCACATTCACACCAGTTCCACCACAGGTTGATGTAAAACAGACATCTGCTATCCCTCTATGAGTTTGCGTTTTGAAAATAAAATGAGTTTTCCTCTTCTCTCCCTGCAAGTTAGTTTAAACTTAGCTTTTATTTAGTTTCCTTCAGGGATATTGGTTTCTGTTTCATTTTGTAAATAAGTTTTCTCACCTTTCAGGGGAAAAGAAGTGCAGCCCAGTGTTTCCTGCATCCCACAGCAGGGGCTACAGTACCACTTGAAGTACTCTTATGGTTATGCAGTACTCTTACTCTTATGTCTGGGGACGTTTTGATTGTATGGGTTGTTTTGGATGCTCAACCCTTTCTTAGTTTTGAAGAACTTAGCTAGTTTGTTCAGTTGTTTGTATTAAAAATTCCTCTAAAAGGTCATTCCTGAAAAAAAACCACCAACAACAGTACTTAATTGGGCTGGCACATGTAAATCTCCTCTCACTTCCTGAGCTCAGCTGGTTTTGGTTTTCCTCCTTCCAGATCCTGGTACCCATTGTGCCTCGTGCAGTCCTGCTCTATCTCCTGATCCACACTAGACCTTTACTCTCTCTTGTCTTTATTCTCCTGTTTCCTCACTCCTTAGGTTTTATTTAGCTTTGCTGACTCTGCTCCAGCCTTTCTCTTCTTTTCCACAGCCTGGCTCCTCCCTAGACTTTCCCTCTTTTCTCCTCCCTGGGACTTTGGAGCCTGCCCTGGAGAAGACACAAACATTCAGAAGGACATGACTGGCTCAGAAGGGACAGTGGCACAGACTCTTCATTTGTAGAGGGGGTAGGGACCAAACTTGAGCCCCTTGGACATCCTTGAGTGAACCTTGGAGTACTGAATGGGCTGCGTAATGTTAAAAGGTGGATGACACACCTATCTGACACCATTCAATTCACAGCTTTTCTTTGTGGAAAGATCCATGTCTCCTGAAGCTGCAAATGTCTCTGTGGACAAGCTTCTTCTGATCTGAGAGGTCTTGGGTTTGCTACAGAAGAAGCAGAAGACCCAGATGTTGAGATGGGTGTTGTGATTCCAGGCCTCAGAAGCACAAAAAGCAGAACTAAAGTTGAAAAATCCCACTCTTATTGATTTCTGAAGGACTGTGTCCATCAGGAAGCTTGGAGCCATGCTGTCCTGGAGCAGAGCTTTGTGTTTTCCTTCACAAAACTAAGTTTTTTTAAGATCTTTCCCCTCTGTAGGAGGAAGAAGATGGAAAATACACTAAAGAGAGAAAACCTAACCTGTGTATTCTAGGTATAATTCATTCATCATCCAAGATGTGATCCTGAACAAGAGCTGCTAGGAATGGTACCTGGTGATGAAAAGACTGTTCCTAGTCTGGGAACTTGCAGACACATAGAAAGATGTTTCTGTTGATATAGACAATGTCCACGCAGTGAAAAAAATCTGCTGATTTGTTCTTAAGTTGTGCAAGAAAAACTCAAAATATTAGATGAGTTGCCTTGATTCGTTATTGAATTTTTATATGCAGAACTCAACTCCTTATGTGTTTCTATACAACCCAGCTTTTCCAAAAATCACCCATTCTTAAAAAGTCTAAGGTAACACCTATGTTCTATTTGAAGCACCTCTTAGAACTGCCCTCAGGTAGTAGAAGACAATGAAAAAGTCTTTTGAAATGGAAAAGCTCCAGTTTTTTGAGATGTGTTTTAAATGAAGTCCCTGTGTCCCACTGAGGTTGATTAATTTCTGCTATCCAGATTTATGGAAGCAAAATTTAAAGTATGGCAAAGAGTAACACTCTTGTTGGAAGAAACAGTTGTAGTCAGAAACATTATTTGGACAATTAGTCAACGAGAAAAACTCTTCCTTGTAATCATGTCAACATGTTGGGTTCATTTCTCCTTTGGGAGCATCAAGAGTAAGTTCAGTCAAATCCCTGAAATCTTTCTGGTAATAAATAAGTCTCATCAAGAAGAGAATGAAGAACTTAAAACTTTTAGGTGAATACTATGTCACAACGCATGCCTGAACTCCTCCCAGAGTCTGTGGAACTGGAAGAGAGTACAGAGTGCCTGAAAGGTGTTCCGGATACCTTCTGGAGATGTTCTCATAAGCATTATCCATATGGGATCTTCCATACAAACCTGTGGCTTATACAGAGTCTAAGAACCCTAAAGCAGTGCTGTAAATTGCAGCTTGCTGTGAGGATCTAAAGAGCATCTCAGAACACTCAGGGTGGCTCCAGCCCACATTGCTGTATGCAAATCTCTAGCTATATCCAAGGTACCACAAAATGTCAGCTACGCGATTTTCTTCCTCAAGGAAGAAAATTTACCTAGTAAATAAATGACCAGAAGGACACGTCAGCCATGAGATCATACAATCACCCCTTCCTTACAGCTTGTGGCAACTGGAAGTGTCTGGACAACAATCCAGCTTGGATGTGGCTCTGCACAATCTGGTCTAGTGGAAGGTGTCCCTGCCCATGGCAGGGGGTGGGAACTGGATGGTCTTTAAGGTCCCTTCCAGCTCAATCCATTCTATGATTCTGTGATAATTCTCCCTGTGTGTTTCACACACTTAGAAGTCACACTTCCTAATTTCTTGCACGGTCAAGACAGGGTCTTGAACTCCAAGGCAGGTGCAGTGCTGTCCATGCAGACACCAACTGACTGCTGAGACCCCTGATAAGGAAGTGGAACCTACCTGCCTTCCTGAATGCAGCCATGACAAATCAGCTTCCAGTCAAGGTAAACTAATATTTTATTAAAAACTATTGTCACATAGAACTAAACCCCAAAGCTGTGAAGTATAAAAGAGGCTTTCAAGCAGGCTTCCCTTGAACTGTGGCAGCTTAAGTCTTGTTGCCATTGCTGAAGCGCATCAGGAAATTGTTTGAAGGGCTCAAAGGTTAAGAATTTGTGTTTTCATCTGCACAGAAAGGTGAAAGATCAGATGGCTGACCCCAGCTATTTCCGTTTTGTCTTTTTATCATCATCTTCAAATGAATCGAGGAGCTGTTCATTCAGTTTCATGAGGGCAGAGCTTTCCTAGACGTATCTGGGGTTGTCTACAGGCTTTTCAGGAGAGATGGAAGACCCTTCCCAAAGAGAAACAGACAGAGGTTCTGATAATCTTTCTTGTTTCCATCACTGCATTATTTCAGGAGCCCCCCGAAATTAGACAGCCCATGACATTACGTTTTGTATCAGTATGTAATAAAAAACATGAGCTCTGTCCTTACTATTTGAAGAAGGAAAATAGGTGGAATCAAATAAGCAGATTGGACAGGAGGATGGAGGAACATCTCCCACCATGGAGACATTACCAGGTCAGTCAGAGGTGAGTGACCCTTGTGCCTGCACTGCATCCAGGACGCTGGCTCCCACTAAAGAGAGTGGGTGCTCAAAGGCTCTCCTCCAGTACTTTTAAAACCCTCCACAGTGCAGCAGTTGTGGCCAGAATGAACTAGGGTGGCAAAACCCCCACTGAGGAGAAGCAGTCTTAACCTAAAAAGACTCCTCTTATGATGGAGAGAAGATACCACTTCCCTATTCCTTAGGGGTTCTGTGTGAGAAAGGACTGCAGGCAGATTGACATCCATCCCTCTTTTAAATCTGGGACACAGCAGACAGAGGGTTCCCTGAGAACTTAAGGATTGTCTGTACAGGAGAAGAATAAACATGGTGAAAATGTGAGGGTCACTCATTTTGGGAAGGTGAGGTAATCTGAAAAGAGGAAATTCCCTGTGCATTATGCTATGTTATCACACCAGAAAGTCTCACAACCACAACCCACCCTAGTTCATGTCTTTCCAAGTGTTCTCACTGGCCTCAAGTGTCCCCAACACAAGAATGGCTCAACCCAGAATGTCCTTAGCTGTCGTCCTTCCATGTGCTGCCTTGAAGTCTCCTGGCTGTGCTCAGCACCACCAGCTGATTTCTCACCCTAGTTTCAAGCTTGAAAGATAGCTATTTCCCCTGGTAAAGTGCTCTAGAGTGTTCAGGCTGCCCTGAGGAGAACAGTCAAAGGCCATGTGCAACATGACTCGGCCTCAGAAAACACTAGGCATCATGAAATCCCTTTTATGATCTGAGCTGGTAATATAAAGTTTAGTCTTTGAAAGTCAAAGCAAAATTACCCTGAGAAAACCAACCTCACATATTCCCACAGTCCCTGGGATTCAGGCATCCTTCCAGGCTGTGCCACCACCAGGTGACCACAAATCCCTCTGCTTCCAGGTGGGTAAGACATGGCCAGGAAGGCTCTGGGAAACACAGAGTCAAAGCCCATTCCAGGCAGGTGAGTGCTAAAGTATCAGGTGAGTGTTGGGGTTTAATTATGCATGGGAAGCTTCTTTAGGAAAGGCAGCATCACAGGCTGGGGGCTGAGGGCTGGCACCACTGCCTGCTCTGGGATTAGGCACAGGGAACTGGAAGGAAGAAAGGAAGGTATCTGGAGCCATAAAATCAACCAAACCTAGACAGTCCCGTTTTTTATATTCTGAAATTCCCTGGCAGAGGGGGAATTAGGAGGGAAGGACACACATGAAGTATATTGATAACCAAAGCCACAGAGGAGGCACAACCCCAGCTCCTCCCCGCCTTTAGCCATGTAGGTCCAAGGCACCCAGAGGCTCATGCAAGGTGCTGGGGTACTCTCTTTACATCCATCAATCATAAATTTCACAGATTAGGAATGCCACTGATTCTTCTTCTTCTGGAAGAGTTAAGAGTGTCTAGCTGGATGAAATGGACCATATTTTGCAGTTCACTTCGTGTGCTGCAATGGACAGAGCAGTGGATCAGGTGCACAGCCACACTGTCCTGCTTCTAGTGGACATAGCTGTGCACAGCTCAGAAAACCCCTAACTCAGCTAAATGCAGTGAAAAAATGAATATTTAGTCATCGTGATATAGCTAATATGGGGAAAGAAGTTGAGACAAGCCTCCATCTCCTTTGGTATCAGTAAATAGGCTTTTAATCAACCTTTTATGTCCCCAAGTAACAGTTTTTAGTAATTTACCATCCCGTGGAGGCCACAAATGACCATGTGGTTAAGACTTGGCCATGGCAAGGTAAAGGTGATCAATGTCTGCCCATTCTCAGCCTGTATTAATGAAGGAGCAGTGATCCCACATCAGCTGGTGTGTGATGACAGGGGTATGAGCGCCAGCTGAATTAACCCTGCTGCTCATGCAAGGCTGAGCACGGGGGACCCTGATCCCAACCAGTGCTGAGAGCCACCCCTAATGAACAACAGTCATAATGAAACTCAAACACAAAACAGATCAGCTCAGGGTAACCCGGGCAAGGTAAGCTGTGTGACACACTGCACGGTGCCCAGCCTTCACTCTCCCACTCTTTACGAGCACCAGTAATTTCAGTGTCATGCTGAAAATTACATCCCAGGCCTCAGTCCCCATCAACAGCAAATGGGTGGTGCTGACCTTGCATTTGGAGTGTTTGGCCCTGATAACCGTGGCAGCCAGGCACTGCTCCTGTGCTTTTGTGAAGGTAGTGCTGGCTGGAGCTCTGCCCCAGCCTCAGGAATTCACAGAATTGATCAACATGTGCAGTCAGACAAAAACAGCCCTGCCAAGCACCAAGGCTTTCTGAACTCTCACCTTTTGCTCATGTCACATTTAATATGACAAGGAAGAATTTTTTTCTTTTTTTTCTCTACCATTTAAGGAACACTGCCATATTGAAATCTTCTTCTTTCTTCCTTCATTAATGTCTGTGTCACCTCAAGGGTTGTTGTAATTCCTTATTGGCTGCTCTTCCAGAATTTGCTCTAAGAAAACTTCAGCTAGTTTTCAATGTGGCTGCAAGGTTAACTAGAAATAGAAAATGTCATGAACATGCTGGGTATATATCCCTTCTGCTTCCCTGCCACTAAGCCAGCTTTTCATAAAGTTTGAAACCGATACTAATATTTAACTTTTAACTCACAAGATCTTTCATGGTCTCAGCTCTGCTTAATTAGCTGACATTTAGCTCCCTCTATTCCACGGCATACACCTAGGAGTCCATGGGTATTGGTTTATTAACATTCCCCAAAGTAGATCAGAGCAGGCGGTTACCAGAACCTTTATCAATTGCTCCCGAAGGCGATGGAATTTATTGCTGAATGCCATTAAACCAGCCAGGTCTGTAAATATGGTTAAAGGCACGACGACATTCTTGCTTTCCAAAGCTTCTCACTCAGTTTAAATGAGCTTTGTGAATTGGTCTCTCCTTTTCTCCCACTCTTTCGCAGGCAGCCTTGTTGAGGCGCTCCTGAAGAAAGCCTCTGTATTAACCTGTGCTGCATTAAGCACAGTTGTGCTGTTAATCAACGCTCGTGCAGCGATCGACGCTGCTGCAGCTCTGCTCCGGCACAGGCACGGCTGTGGGGGACTTGCCGAGTGTGGCAACCCCACTTTGCGGTTATTTCCTAACCTTTCACACCCTTCCTTCACTAAAAGCTTTCCTTGTTCTCATCCAGTCTCAGAAATCCCACACTCAGACAACAGGAGGTGAAAGTGCTGGTTTTACATCCACTCTGTGCCCTCAGTAGCATCCCAAGAGTTTTTCTCTCCTTGCTGCCTTCCCCACCCCTGGCTGGTCCCCATTGCCATCTCCACCCTGCCAGTGGCAGAGGAGCTCCTGCCCAGTGGGGAATCCCAAGAGACTTGTTCCAGAACTGCATCCGACTCAGCACTAAAAGTAAGGACAATTTTTAGAGACCAACACAATTTAAGATCGCCCACAACTCCATAACCAAAATGCTAATTACCCAGTTAAGCCTCCAGAACAAAGTATGCTGCACTCGGATGTGTACACCATAATTACAAGGTATTCCTCACTGCTCCCGCTGTAAGACCCACTAATAGCATTTCATTTAATATGAATCTGGCTCTGCTCATTTCTGGTAAACTTTATACATATTAGAGACACCATACGAGTTAATATTTTGCTCATAAAATTCTAACATGCTTGTTCTTTATGTCAGTGAAATAGTGAGAAGAAAGATGCATTTTCTAAAAACTGTATTTTGATGAAGCTATCACAGTATGAGCAAATGTTAGACCACAAAGACAAATATGACAAAAAATATGACTAGTTAGTAGATAACCTTGTTTTAGGGCTTTTCTTAGTAAATATAGCATTGATCTTGACCAATTAGGGTCTTGCTTCATCCATTTTTGTTCCTCAGTAAAATGAACTTAGCGACCTTCACTCATTCAGCCTAAGCCACATTTGAAACAAATTCTATCACCAGGGAAGTGCTCTTTTTCTCGTATAAGTGGGATTAAAATGAAATAAACTATTTTTAAAAAAATATATTAACAGTCCTCGTGAACTGGGGAACCCCAGTTTCCCTAGGTCAAACATGACAGCTCTATCCCAATTCAACAGACTAAAGCTACTTGTTCTGGGCAAAGATCTGGTCCTCCTTCCTTAGAAACTTCTGTTACACTGATAAAAGGCAAGATCATGCCTTTGGATACATCTCTGACTTCATCAGAGTATGTTGAGATAAATAAGGGAGAAAAGACAGGGTCTGAAGTCAGGACACATCTCCTTGCTTTCCCATATAGGTTTTGAGATGCTCATTTCTTGGATGGAACCAAGGGGACCAGCTGAGGACAGCTACATAAATATCTGGATAGAAAGACTCCAAGCAGGTCATGTCATGTCACATCACATATATGTATTATATCATATCATATCATTTTACCTAATCTGCTAACTCACAGGTGATAAAAACCATGAATCCTTATTTTTTTTTTTTTTAATTGAGCACTTCTTACTGAACCCAAGATGAGTTTGGCTTCACAAAGATCCTCACGAATTTTAAGTTTGGATCTCAGTCAGTATCTCAGTCAGCTTCAGAAAAGTGATAGTGAAACAATCTGAGTATTTACCCCAAAAATAAATACCCGAGGGCTGGGGAGAGCACGCATCAGGTGTAGCCACTACAGCACATACCAGGCTACATCAGGATAAGACTGGAGTGCTACTGGGGTGAATTTGGCCCATATTTTAACACCGATGCAAAAAGCAACAGACACCAAAATTCTCTGGCAGTTCTGCAGTGTGAAATTCAGAGACAGATTGCAAAAGTGTAAATGTGCAAATCACAGTTTAAAGAAAGGCTTTCCCTCTGAGGGACAGATATCTCACTGCTACCACCTCGTAGTGTTTTCTCAGCACAAACCACACCAACCACGGAAGCTGAATGCCTGCACCCAGCTCAGCACTGGACCACTTGATGCTCAGTAAAAAAACCCATCCAGGTTACTCAAGAACTCTTTTACAGCACGATTGTGATCAATATGGAAAGCATATCAAAGCACAAGATAGCACTTAAATTTTAAAGAGATATTCTAACATATCTGCCTGAAATAATTTAGCTGTCGCTGTTACAGAAAGCACAAAAGTTTCCTCTATTACAAAATACAAAGGAAAAAACCCCAGAAGTTACTCCCTGTTGCCATCTTACTTTATTTATTTTGATCTTTTTATAATGGGCAGCCACTTGCACTATGCTGTTCTTCTGGATAATCAATTTTATTATTTGCTTGTATGAGTTTTTCATGTTGAATGATAAAAAGAGGATACTAGAGAGAGGTAAAATATTTTTAAATTTTTGGGGAAAAAAATATGATTAAAATAAGGTGAAAATTAGCTAAACTTTGAAATAGCTGCACAGGATCCCAGTAGCTGTCTCCTTTTATGTGACATGGTAACATATTTCTTTATAACAGACTTTGAGACAAATCTTTCTTTTCTACCCACCCAAAAATCAACAGATTTAGCAGAATGGAAATAGGAGCGGAATGGAAACAAACCATTTAACAGGTATTTATCTTAGTTTTATGCACAATAAGAAACATTTTACTGCTCTCAGACTTTAAACAGAGCCAGCTGATTGCAGGTTTTCCGTGTGAAGTGAGCTCAGTATCCACACTAAAGAACCCACCTCAGCCTAAACTGGCTGTTCAGAAGCAGAATGAAACAGAAAGGGAGATCAAATATTTGAAAGTTTCTTTAAAAATCGCTGTTTACATACACATCAAAGAAGGTGTTGAATTGGATTAAGTGTGAAGAAAGTCTTCCTTAAATACTGAAGGCATTATTTCCATTTTATAGAGTATAGCTGCTCCACAATACTCAAATTATAACTTTGATGAAACATTCTGCAAAATTGGTCTGTCAGTAGGATATGGCAGAAAATGTTCCACCTGGAGCAAAAACTTTGGTCTTTTTAAAAACATTAGATCAGACAACAAATCTTTGTATAACAGATTTAGGAGAAAAGACATTAAAATGCTGTAAATCAGCATTGCTCTAATGGCTTCTGTGAAGCTCCAGCAATTTACATGCACTGAGGGATAGATTGTGTTATTATTGAAATATTTAACTGTAGAAATACAGTAAAAAATCTATAAATAAACTTTAAAATTATGTGACATCATTAACATATTTTTAATCAGAGAGGGATTTTGTTTTTCGTGATATAATTCATCATTTTTTACTCTTCGGTATCTACTCAATCTGTAGGAAAGTTTACCTATGTATTTTCAGAACTTTTTCTTTGTTATAAAGTTTACTTTTACCATAAATATTCTACTGCTTTGAATGAACTAGCCTTGTTACCTTAAAACCATGGCTAAGTAATTAACATTTTTTTAAACAGAGCTTTTATAGAGTATTGGAGCCTGAAGCAGATATTCTCCCACTTTATCTTTTGGAGACACAGCAACAACCTGAACCGAGTCCCATCTCTGGGCAAGATTTATGGACAAATGTTTTATACTGATTAATAAATATTTTGGACATAAAAAAACACCCCAACGATGAAAGGCACAACCTCTGTCAGGAGTATTTTGATGTTTTTTGCCATTTCTTCAGCAAGAAAGCTTTAATTAAAAAAAGTTATTACACTAGTGGTGTTCATGTTGAGTGAACGTTTATATCGAGATCAGTGGGACTTTGATATGGAAATTTTAAAGGAATGGCTTGTTTTAAGGACTGCACACACTCTAACAAGTTATTTCACCTTTAAAAGGACAAATTATTTCAAAAGTTTGCCATCATCACCTCAATAACAGGGATAGAAACTTTGCAACTCTTAGCTATAAACTCTAAACTCTTTCTAGTCTGGAAATATGGGTGAAAAAGTCATCTCTTAAATGCATTAAAAAATAATAGGTTTTTTTTCAATTCTCTGAGTTATCTTTTTCTGCTGGAGCAGGAGGCTCAGTTTTTACAGACCCCAGCTCTGTGACAATCGGATGTCGATTTTGTGAAAATCGGCACCTGTGAGATGAATACCTTGGGATAAATAAAAACCTGAACATAGAAATAAGTTTGAAATACCAGTTGTCTATTAAACTCCACATTCTCATCAAAATCTCTTCACATTTCATGTCAAAATATCAGAAACAGAAAAACAGTTAAAATACTACTACTACTAATAATAATAATAATTAACCCCCCACCCCGTGGAATGTGATCACATTCAACAATTAAAAGTAGAAACCAGTGGAGATATTACAATGGCAAAAATTGATTATGGAAGAAAAAAACTGGTGTTCTCATCTTACTTCAGCCTGCAATGAGGAGCTGATCTCTTCTGCAACCTTTGTGAGCAGCAGCCTCTCCTCAGGCACCTAAGGTAGGAAAAGTTCCATGTGGTTTACTGATGTCCTGAAGACTAACACTTTGCTGAAAGTACTTGTTTTCTTAACAAAAAAAATACATATTTTTCAAACTAGAAAAACACAGGTTTTCTTCTCAAAGCACTTCCACCACTGAACATGTGAGGGTGAAAATTAAAGCATGTTAAACAACTTTGGGCAATAAAACAGAAATGAGGGACATCATGAGGCATAACCATGACACACTGACAGTGAGTCAGACTCTTTTAGATATATTCTATTGAAACAGAAAAAGAAGGATTTTTAAGAAAAAAGTAAAACAATCTATTTATTTTCAATTCCTGTCCTCAAATGTGTTAAATAATTCAGTGTCTGACTCTTCCCTTGCGGGGCACGGACACAACTCGTGCATCCCCATGCGAGAGGGCATTTTTGCAAAGCCCTGAAAACCCTGGCTAATTAGAATTGAAAAATTATCCCGCCACACTGGGCTCTCTAATGATTGTCACACCACACCAACAAGTTTATGGAGTTTTTTAAAAGAGTTGCTGGAAAACCACCTAGGAAGCACTCAAGCTCTCGTGGTGAACCTGTCGCTGCCCAGGTGGGTTTCACATCTGGCTTTGGGCCCTTGCTGGTGCTCCTGTGGGTGGATTTGGCCATGGATCGGCCTTGGAGAACAGAGCCCATGATATTGCACAATAGGGCACTAATAAATACAGAAAATATCCCGTTTTTCTCTCCGGAGGTGCCCACATTAATTTTTTAACAAATTTCCCTTGTCTTCCCAGTATAACCTCATTGCTGCAGCTAAAATCTGACGGTATTTTTAGATCAAACCTCGTATTTTAAAACAAGGAGAGTCACAGCCCAGTTCTTTAACAGACCCCACCGACACGGACCCTCCAGTCCCTGGTAGCATTTGGGGAAATGTGTGCTCACAGATCCTATTGCAAGGCAGGGACGCAAAGGCTAATCTCTCTCTCTCGACTGTTCTTTTTCCTAGTTGCACGGGGAGAAAAATGTGAGAAAATATGTAATTCCAGAATGCCGTGGCAACATTAAGCTACAGCTTCACACCCCATATATTGCCTTTTTTAACCACAATCTCGCAGAGAGTGTTAAGGTGAGTGGTAAATGACTTAATGGCAGCTTAATATTCTTCACATACCCATACCCATTTTAGTTGCTTTTAATTGATGTAGCTGCTAGCTTTGTTAAACTCTCCAGGAGAGTAGTTCTCACTGGGAATGAGCCTCCTAGAAAGTATCAGTTTGCAAAAACACAATAGTTTGAGCTATAATTGTGCAGAAAAAGACTTCTGGATTTCTTTGCAGTTGAATAAGAGCGTTTTGTTCACTTTTGTATAACTCAACATCGGGTGCCTAAATTATAGTCAAACTTTCCAAACAGCTAAATAAAGCAACACATGGGGTAGGTCACTTTTAAGATAAAATGGGGACCATAAGATTTTAACCAAACAGAACATTTTTATGGCTGTGAGCACATAAAAAGAAAATTATGTAGGAGAAGTCCTGGTGTTACTTAAACAGTAGCTTTCAGCACTCATAAAATACGTGGTGTTACATTATTTTCCACTTACAAATCAGCTGGCTCTGGTCTGTACATTAGCACAAGCTTTAACTCGTTTCTGGCTCCTTACTGGCCTTCACATAACTCCATTTAACCCCGAATGAAATGCTGCTGGCATGGCACTGAGCCCCAACCATCACAACTAAAAATACATGTAACCTCGGAAAGAGCACACGGAAGATGATTGCAACTGGCAAAGAAAATTAAAGGGCAATTAAAAAAAAAAAAATCTGTGTTATTCCATTGGGCTGACTGGCAACCGCACCTTCTGTTTGGGGGTGGGGGGGGGATAAAAAAAAAAGGTAATCTCCTCAAAAATTAACTTTTAGATTTTTTTTCGAGCTTGTAAAAATAGTAGAGGATCTGAAGGTGCATCTCAGCAGGTTTTGCCTGCTTGTCTAGCACTGAGACTTTTTGCGTGATCAAAGAATACATGACAGCGAACGGATCTATGCTTGTAAATATCAAACGGTTTGATCATGCTAAAAGACTTTATTGAAGTTTCCCACTTTTTAATCAAACAAGAAACATCCACCTCCAGTAGCCATAAAAAAAAAAGTCTGCTATGATATTAGAATTTAAGAAAAGTACTAAATGGGACTTGCGGAAATGGGGTTTTCTTACCATAATATGGGGCTTCCATTAATGTCATGTTTGTAGGCTGACAGAAAACTGCAACCCTTATTATTTCACCACAGCACAGTATAAAAAGGGTTTGATTATACCAATATTAAGTCTGCAATGGCCCACAAGAAATAAGCCATGTTCACATACACAGTCTTTTAAAAGAAAATTAAAAGCATAATAATGACATGAATACATCACTGACTTGGTTTGATGCTTTTTTTTTGTCTCCTGCTATATGGTGAAATCCACAGCAGCAAAATCTACAACTGGCCTGTGGAGAGGTTTTCTATACTATTTCTGTCACTTAGTATGATAATTTGCACCATCCCCCCTCCCAAAAAAAAGAAGTTAAAAATGCCATTCTGAATGAACACACGGGGCTACGAATAAAAAGAGCCAATAATTTACAGTAGGATGATAAGAGTGTAATATTCCTTTAATATAACGTATTAATGAAAATTGCCATTGTAAGATAGATAAGACCTAATAATATAAGTCTCATTGTGTTCTGTGAGTTGGAAGCTTTGGTAAGTTATATGTTGGTGCTGTGTGGCTGGCGTGAAGCCTCACACAATTTCGAACACTCTCCGTTTCCAGTACCACCAGTGCCTGAATTTATTTTCCCTGGAAAAACCCAGGCAGGCACTTTCCTCCTCTGTCAGGTAGTACCGTGCTCCTCTGCCACCTCCAGCCTGCTGCAGAGTTTATGAAAACATGTTTTCATTATTTTTAATGCAATTTAATAGATTTATTTTCCTCCCATTTTATACATAGGGCAAACTAGATTTTAAAAAATCAGTCCCCATGTCTTTTTTTTTAGTCTTTATCCTTTAACGTATTGATATTTTTGAAATGGGCAACAGGATGATACAGGGAATGGCAGATTAATTTCTTGTCCTTGTTTTGTATCAGCGTAGCTCAGCATCGCTCTGTAGTGTTCCTGCTGCTTTTGCAAGCATCTTATATTTGCAACGATGAGGACTTGCACTTCTGTTTATTGAATGGCAGCTTGTTTATCTGTGCTAATTGCCAGGAAGAAAACTAAACTACTTTCCCCTCTGTGGACCACTATTTATAGTCAGGAAGAGCAGCCCTGCACATATGCAGCGGGATATTTGTGTGAAGGAGGTTAGTGTGCAGTTACAGCAATCT
The DNA here is from genome assembly GCA_013396875.1 of Vireo altiloquus. Classification (NCBI taxonomy): domain Eukaryota; kingdom Metazoa; phylum Chordata; class Aves; order Passeriformes; family Vireonidae; genus Vireo; species Vireo altiloquus. The sequence continues at coordinate 55,682 of VZRF01003301.1, forward strand.
CATCTGCTAGGAGGGAGGAAATTATCTTCTTGATGTAAGAAGGCTGGGTGAGAACACACTGTGGGTTTTAAACCCAAAATGTATTTCAAGGAGAGGGGAGAAAGCTTTGGAGCATATCCACAAAAAAAAAAAAAAAAAAAAAAGGTATTTTTAACAGTGTGAGCTTTGATGCTTTCATATCAATATTTTGCCTGTGCCTTTGGAAAATATTTTTACAGTGTTACTGAAGATGCACAAAACAGCAATTTGTTCTCCAAAAGGTTTAGAAGCTGCTATGAAAGGAGCCAAGAAGGAAGGGGGATTTATCCCTGTCTCGTCTTCTCTGAGAAAAATCACTCTGGAAAGTGACGATTTTTCTACACTATCGCACCAACTCTTCTGGGTTTTGTTTCTGAAATGCCCAGAAAGTTTTTCTGTGCAAAACCCACTACCAGAAATCCTGTCATTCATTTTGGAGGAAGTATACTGTTTTCAAAATAATTTGCTACTCACTGTGTCTGTTCTGGCACAACTGAGAGTAGCTCTATGATGGCAGAGACGACAAATAAGAAATACTTGTCATAAATCAAATTTGTTCTGGAAAGTCTATTTTTTGGAGTTTATTTGTCCAAGGAGATTATAGAGAGAACTTTGTGTCTTTATAGATGGAGTTCTCCTGGGCTCCAGACTACGTGTTTTCAAGAAATATTACAAATACCCAGTTGTTTTAAAGTATGCAAACTTATTTCTACGAACCTATTTTCCAACCTTCACGGGCCCTGTTTCTTACATCCCAAATAATGCTTACAGCCTTTAAATCTCAAATCCGCAAACCACTATTTACCAGCGTTGATTCAGAGATCGATATTTTTATGCATATTCTAGCACTGAAGGCAGTATGCTGAGGAGGGATAACCCAACCTCATTTATAGTCTTATAATACTTAGTGCCTCAAGTTATGTGCTTTTTACATTCAGAAATGAAAACAAAACTTGAAAACATACCCCAAAACACTGAAAATGAGGGAAAGAAATAGAGGAATGGAGGAAGATTTAAAATAAGCTGTAATTAATTTTTGGAAGCATTTTCTTACTTTGTCAGGATTGAAAAGAGGCCTTACTTATCTGGAATATATTTTACAGAGAAAAAAAACATTAAAAGATTATAAAATACATTTTCCCCAGGAGGTGATGGCGGTGGGCTGGCCAGCCCACCTAAGGACAACTCCTGTCTGATGGCAACGAAGAGTTCACCTAAAAATGAACAGCACATTACTAAACCTGCCCTCTCATGGCTCCCAGTTCAGCTTAGTGGCTGCAAATAGCAATTAAACAGGAGAAACAAATGCCTGTATTTTGTTGCAAGAGGGTTAGTTTCATTTCTGACCTGGAAATGACAGCGCAGACACACAAGGAGCAAAAAGTCATGTTAACACCAGGAGGAAAACACACTGCATTATCTGGGGTACTCAAATCGTGTTGCATTAATATGCACAAAAGAATTAAAAGAATTAAAAGCCTTTAAGAAAGAGGATGTTTGGTTGTTTTTTTTTTTGTAAAGCCATGTAGTGTCATTGCTTATTCAACAACAGCCCACTTCTCCTGCAAAGCAGTACGCTGGGCTTGAAAAAAACACCCAACCCCACACGGCTGTAGAGAGAGCACATGTTACATCAGACACAGTACCTGATTTTTCACTGCACAGCTTGTCAGCTAGATAGTCTGCCTCTTGGGCGATAAGTGAGAATATTTCATCTTCATACTCCTCTACGTTACTTTCCCACTGTAAGGATGAAAAAAAAAAAGGAGGATACTCGTACTGTGCTTTTTTTTTCTTTTTTTTTTCTTTTCTTTCTTTTTTTTTTTTTTTTTTTTTTTTTTTTTTTTAGCTAGAAACAAGCAGGGCGGCTGCGAGGAGCCTTCGGCTCGCTCCGCTCTCCCTGCCCTGCACCGCGTGGGGATGAATGGGGGCTGCCTGAGAATTCGTGCTACCAAATATTACTTAAACTTCATGCCCAGCCTCACTGTTGTTTCAAAACCAAATTCATGAATTTGAGGCGGGAGGTGGGGAAGGGGGAAAAGAGACAAACCCCTCGGAAAGGCATTTCACTTGGTTAGAGACACCCCCACCCCCCCACCGCCCCTTTGAACACGGACTCATGGAGGAGGCACTCGAAATTTAAATAAAACGAGCCCATTTTGTAGTCTGATATTAGTGGTGACGATGTGCCATAAGTACAGCTCCCTGGCCTTGCAGATGCAGCTCTGATTTCAGAGCAGATAGAGCAGCCGACAGCAGAGAGCTGCTGAGCTCCCCTCACCCCAGCATTTAGGGAGCGGCTGGCAATTCACCTCGGTGCCCCAAAATGCATCTCTACCCCCCTGGGATGAGTGCAGCTCCAAGGGGGTGCACCACCCAGCCTGGTGTTTGGCACCATTGCAGGAAGTCAGGGTGCATATTAAGAGGGAATTCCTGTCTCCAAAATACAGCCTTCAACCCATAAACAAGGGGAAGCCCTTTAACATGGGCAGAGAAAAAAACACAGTGAAAGAAAATCTGCCTGCTGGAAGTCGTACACACACACACACACACACACTCTCAAGAAAAGGCCATTTGCTGTGCTTGACTGAAAAAATCAAAGCAATACCTGCCAGGACACGCAATAACCGTGAGCTGGCAGTGACAGAGGCAGAGCAGTGCCTGTGCTCCTTGCTGGCTCACTCGCCTGATTCTTTCGACTGCTCAGAAGGCCACGGCCAGCACAGCCCCTTGGCTTTTCAGGGTCTTTTTTTTTGTTTGTTTTTGTTTACTTTCCACAACAGTTAAAAAAAAAAAAAAAAGGCCCCAAAAGCATTAAAGAAAAATATATAAAATATAATTTTGAAGAAGGCACTGGCACGAAGCCAGGCAGAGCACCTCGGTGTTTTTAGCAGAATTAGCTGAGAAAAACCCATCTCTGCACCACAAGGCCTAAGGAAAAAAAAAAAAGATGACAACCCTCCCCTCCTCTCCTAATTTGTCTATAAATATTTGAAACTCCAGTTAGCAATCTGGATTTTAGCCACTTGTAAAATTCCCTTATTTCCTGCACATAAATCAGCAGAGATTTTTTTTTTTTTCTGGGAAATGCTAATTTATATTTAATCACTTACAAAAAAAAAATCCACGACTAAAATGTAGTTTGGAAGTGCTGAAGTTTAGGAAATTTGTAACGTATAAAGCATCTGGTCTAATCCGTGGGTTACTTCTGCAAGTGATGTGCCTTTTGTAAACGGTTTATTCATATTTATGAAGCCCTAAATAGATCCAAACACGTTTCTAAATAACGTTATAAAGCATCTGACAAAACGCAGTGTTATCACAAAATACTCAGCCAGTTTCTAAGAGGAACCAGTACAGAGCATCTTAAAATATGGCAAGAATATTAAAACAAGGCACGATCTGCATTATTTTCCTAGTGATGAGAAAGAGTGGGCACACTGACACAGCTGTGGCTGGAAAATAAAAGGTTACTCGTTTGTTATGTTGGCCTACCCCAAATTCCAAACGTTTGCAAGCATCAGATTAAATACTGGGGTTTTTTTTTCATAGTCTGCATAGATTTTTCTCCCCTCACCTAGGAATAAATCTATCCCATCTCCTTTTCTGTCCCGACAACTCCATGAAGTTGCTCTCTGACTTTGCTAAAGAAACCTCACGGAGGAAAAAAACTGATTTTTTTTTTTCCTTGCTTGTTACATCACCAAAACCCCACACTTCATACAGATTAGTATTCATACACCTAGTTAGACGGCAGGAAGAGCAAAAACAGCATCCCTCTCGCTATGTAGAACCGTGGACACATCACACTGCACACACGTAATTAAAAACGTCAGCTCCAGAGAAGGTGGCCCTGGAGCAGCCCCGCGCCCCCTGCGCCCCTCGCCCTGCTCCCAAGCCAGCCTCCCGCTCGGAAACCTCCCGAAGACACCGCGGCGAAGGGACACGGCCGCCGGCGGACCTCCGGGCCATGAGAGCCCTTGGCGCTCCGGCCACTTGTTTCTCTGGTTGAAGCGGAGTTTGCCAAAGTCCTTTTGGGCTCTCAGTTGTTGCTCTGTCTTTTAGCCGCTGCTCGCCAGCTCAGATGCAGCTGTTTAATACCTCCCAGGGGTTTTGTGCAGAAAATAATAGCTTACAAAACCTAGCTTCTCCCAGGTTCTACTATTTCAGCTTTATTTCCGAACAGCTGGTCCGTGTCTTTGTCCATCCCCTTCCCTCCCGGCCGCGGCGAGAATTCGGCAGGAAACCTCTGGCCGCTACCTACGCCCCGAGAGCCACCACCGCTGGTGGTGGGGGTCAAAGAGCAACCCTCGCCCTTGGAAACGGGGACAAAAAACACCCCACAAACTTCGCGCCCCGTCTAGACAGGTCAAGGTGCAAGATGCTCCTCTCCCTGTTGCGTCTTCCGGAAAGGGGCGTGAACCGGAGCCAAGTGCACAGCAAACACCCGCGCCGCATCCCTGCCCCTTTAGAACACTTCTTTTTTTTTTTTTTCTCTTCTTCTTCTTCTTTTTCTCTCCACCCTCTGCTGATCAAAGTAGGAAGTTTTCATGACAACCATAGTCAAAGGGCCTGCATCGCAAATGAACTCGATTTCGGCGATGTTGATATATCCCGGCTCCATTGTCTCTTTTCAGACACAGTATGAACCCTTCCGGTCTCAATGATTACATTACAGAAGGACTTTCACATGTGGGCTTCATTTGCACAAAGGGGTTGCCTTGCTTCACCACCATCTGGCCACAAATCAGATAAATAAAGGCAGGAGAATTAAAATTAAAGCTTAGAGGGTTTTTTTTTCCTCTCTCTCCCCCTTCGTCTTCTTCTTGCACCAGGCCCATTATGAAATCCCTCCCTCCCCCAGTCACATACGGATGAGGAGTCTACTTTTTATGGAAACTGGGAAGAGCAAAAAAAGTGTCTTAAAAGAAAAAAAAGACACAAAAAAAAAATAAAGTCTGGGAAAAGCAAAAAAGTGCCTAGTAGAAAAAAAAGGAAAAAAAAAAGACAGAAGGCTTTTGATCCCAACCCTATTTGTTGGGCAGCATAACTTATTTTACAGTAAAGACAGTCTGAGACAAAACCATGTTTTGCTATTAAAATTCCATCTCATCCACTGGGATGCAAATTTTTTTTTCAAGAAAACATAGTTTTGCAAACTGGAAACAAAAGCTGGTGGAGGCAGAAGGTGGTGGCAGAAGTGGAGCTTGAAACTTATGCTCCAAACTCTGCTGCTTCTTCCTCTCACCGGGACAGGGAGTGCAGAGGCTCCGGCAGCTCAGGCATAGAGCAAGCATTTCCCCTCCAGAATTCCAAGAAATATGTGGCAGTTTCTGAAGGTAAAAAATAAAAACACCTGAGAACATGGAAGGAAGGTTTTACAGCCCTTGCAACAGAAGGTGGGACTCGACCTCACAGTCTTATTTCAGCCCTGGCATCCCTTTTATTGAGGTCAGTGTTGCTCTGGGAGGGATTGGGGTTGGGTTTTTTTTTGCAATCTCACTGCTCTAGCAATAAATTGCACTAAATTTCATCCCCTTTCTAAGTTTACATCCAGGACAGGAACTTAAGTTAGTTGATGGGGAAAGACACTTTTCGTGGCTGTGTTTCTTTTCACATAGATTCAGTATCTCCAGCAGAAGGGTTTTACTCAGCAAATTCTGGAAAAAAGGGGTTTCCTATGGCTATAGTCCAACCAATATTCAGGTGTGTATTCATACCTCCTGAAGCCCTTTCCTGTGGCTTCCTGGCTGGTTGGGAATGTGCTGAGTGTGGCTGAGCCAAAGCCCATGGATGCCACAGGGTACCCTGCCCAAACTCAGGGCACTCCCTTCTCCTGAACGTTATCGTGTGCAGCACAGCCAAGGACTGACCTGGGAGAAAATGTATCCAACATCTGGAAAAAATAATGAACCCTCAAAACTCATGTGATGATCCCCGCAAATTTACAGAGAGGATTTTGCTGTGTGAACTTTCTTTTGGAGGCACCAAAAGTAAGTTTTTGTACATGTACTAGCACTTCTGTGATGTGGTTCAGGCTTTTATTTAGCATCATATTTAGATTTGGGCTGTATTCCCTTGACACAGTAATGAAAAGTATTTGAGAGGTAGCATATACATAGGGAAGATGAAAAAAAGCACAAGAGATTAACTTGACAAGAGCTGGATTTACAAATTTTTTTGTTCCTGTGTAATAAATTATATATCGGAAGCGTAATCTCTGCATAACTTTGCCTTTCCTCATATGGTTGGAGTCAGATTCACAATTTGGGTAGGAACTATCATTTATATCAGCCTGTTTCTTGTAAATCCACGGATGCAGAAGCTGCCAAGACTATCTATTAATTTCTGGTGTCTATTTGTTGGGTTTTGCCGAGGGATATTTTTGTGGACATAAATGCAACTTGAATTTAAGCGAAGTGTTTTTTTGCTGAGCTGTGCTCTGCCCGGTGTACAGGGCTCCAGGCAGTTGAGAGTGCTCTTTCTGAAAGTGTTTTAATAGTAAGAGAGGAATAAGTATTTGGACAAGTGGTGGAAAACTAAAGCCTTTCTTTCTATACTGTGAAGATTTTGAATAGTACTTGTCAATAAAGCAACTCCTATTGTAATTGTACCGGAGACATGGGCCTCCACCCCGAAAAAGCTGTCTCAGAGATACTAACCTCATTAAAATATGAATGAAAAGGCAGCCATCATTGTAATGGGAGAAAACCATGTACTCAGCAACAAACTTTATCTTCTATCTTGTGCAAAAATATAAATATTATTTCCCATTGCATTTGACGAGGAGATTGATGAACACACAATTTTTTTTTTTTTACAAAGTTTTCACGTAAGTCACAAAATTTGCTCCTTCCCTCTCTGATTTTTCTACTGAGTGTTTCGAAATCGGAAGCACCTTCAAATCATTTGAAATCTTTAAAAAGAAAAAAAAAATGGCTTTGTCTCTTTGGAGCATTTTCTTGAAGGCTGAAGGAAACTTTTGCATTTGTTTTTGTGGGGTTTTTCTTCTTTTTTTTCCAGAATATCTCATCCAATTTCAAAAGAAAACAAGAGAATTCATTACAGACTACTGTGACAACACCTTAATAACAGTCAATTATAGGGTGCTCAAATGCCTGTTCATTACTATGTCTCTGTTAATCTAGTCCTAAATTTCTTGCTTGATAGATACTGCAACTGGCCAAGAATACAATTGCATTACAAAGTGCAATGAAAAATATACAAAATGTAACTGCGGGAAGTAGGCAGTTTCAAAATAACCAAACTGTCAATCAAATATTTGTCAAAATAACTAGACATATCTGGTCTTTTTTTTTTTATAAAATACGGACAGACTCAGAACGGATAATATGGGAAGGTTTAGGTTTAAATAGGAATTGTTTCAATGATTTGGAAATAGGTCTTTTAAAATGTTTCATGTAGTTTAATCATTATCTTTTCATCCACAAAAGTGTTCAAATCATTTTTGATATTAGTTAAAAGTCAATATTTAGAAGTGAAAATTCAAACCTCCTTTGCTCTAGGCTAAAACAGGAGCAACATGAATGCTGAGCTACTCTAAAGGCTGATGGGATATATAATTAGCTATTATGTTAATTGAATCCACTGTGAGTTTGTTGTATGAGATTTCTTCATATAATATGCAAATAGCTTCGAAGGTTTAGTTTTATTAGACAATATAATTAGAAATCTTCTAAAGGACTGAATCCTAATGAGGCATAATAAAGCTTTGTAAAATATCTGTTTGCTGGGTGAGCAGACCACCTGGGCTTAATCAATACTGGGAAGTTTGTTGTGTAATGGCACATTTTAAAGAAAGTTTAAGAATTTACCTTTCTAGTCCCATTCATCATAGTTTAATTTTAGGGGAAGGAGAGTTCATTTTGGCAAGGAAGGAGATTAAATTCCTGTAACAAGTAAGGAGGTGAAATTCTTGTATTCTGAGGGGGGGGGAAGTAGCTTAAAAAATAAACAGCTTGAATTCTGCTTATTTAAAATAAAATAAAATAAATAATTTTAAAAAGCCCTCTCCCAGCTGTAGCGTCAGTAATGTGCATCCCTTAAAGATTCTTAAAGTGAAACGTTACATGAGCAAAGTTAGCCATTATTCCTGCCATTAAATGCCTGCTTCAAGCAGATGTACATACTTTAGCTTCTGTAGTGTAACTAATCAGCGTAACTTCACTTTTAGTAAAATAGCCCAACATGTTAATATGTGGAATTAAACACTCTCTTCTAAAGAAAGAAAGTCACACCAGGGTACTCCGGAGCCGGTCCCGAATTCCACCTTCGCATTCCACTTGCTTTAAGACCACCACCAAAGACAAAGCTTAAATTATTTTAGTTAATGCCAGAATGCCAAAAATGTGTAATCTCTCATCTAATTCGCCTTGTTCGCACTCTAGACTGTGCCAGGGCTGCACTATTCAGTCTTAATATTAATTGAAAATAATAAAGACAGGATATTTTGCGCTGGTGTAGCATTCAGAGAAGGGCATTTTTTCTCTCCCTGTCTACAACAATCACTAGCAACACAGTAAGAAAAAGTCAGAAGTGCTGATTTAAGCAGTAGATTTAACCAAACCAAAAGGAAGCAGAATCCCAGTAAGTGCCCTGCCAGCCTGCTGGGGAGGAGAGGCAGAAAACAGCACAAACTGCAGCCCGGCGAGGTGTCCATGCAGCCAGGCTGAGGCTACCTAGCAATCATTTCATTTCTTTGTGCCTTACCCAAATTCGTCTGGCCCCGTGCTTCACAGAGATGCTCTCTGCAATGCCAAAAATCTGACAAACCCACACTTAATAAAGGCAAAGAGTATGTTGCTGTGAATGTATTATAAACTTACCATGCTTTGCATAGCATATTATAAAACTGTTGTGCCTAGGTCTGGGTGAAGGCCTGGCTGGTAGCAGTAGCTGTCCTTTAACACTTTTCTGATCCCTGCACTTGAAATGTGCAGCGGCAAGTGCTTGTTCCTCTGAATAATGAGAACCTCAGCATGACAGAAAAGGATAATACTGTACACATCATTTTCAGCTGAAAGAAAAAAAATTCATTGAGTTTGTTTTTCCAAGTCCTGCTCTGAGCTGTCCCAAAGTTGTTTGTGATCTCTCAGAAACTCCCCCCGGCTCTCTACCACCATTTGAGGAAACAAATAGTCTAAACCAACCTTCCTCCCCAAATGTGAACTTTAGTCACACTCTGCTTTTATTTCTTTTCTTTAGATTCAAAGTGTCTGGAGAAGATAGCCTGGAGCAGCCTTCAGAAATCAGGACCGTGCCCTGGAGAATTAGTGTCAGAAGAGGATGTTACCTGTTTGCCTTGCCTGCTATCCTCCCCAAATCCCCTAAGGGAAAAAAGCCAGGCTGATTCTGCCTAATGTTAATTAAATCACTCTGTTAATTAGAAGTAAGGTGCTTTAGCAACAAGAAAACAAAGGGCCCTTTTCCTCCCTTGCTCTGCAGGATGGACTCAAATGCATTCAAATGTTGGCTGGATAAACTCAGGAAGCAAAAAGGAACTAAGGAGGAACCCATGGTCTTTGACCATCCTTTCCCACCTCTTCAGGTGCAGGAGTTGTCCTAATGAAGGGCTGCCTTCATCCAGGGTATGCTGGATACTCTTAGGAGATCCTGGCTGGGCACAGAACCCGGCAAGAACTCATATGTGTGACATGGTACTCAGCAAAGGAAAGAAAATACAAAATAAAATTGAGTTTAGTAGTCTGTTGTGCTGGAGAAGGTTTAAGTGTTCAGGCCCGTTGGCCACATCTGGGCTAAGACTCAATGGGCACCATTGCAGGTGCTGAAAAACAGCTTCCTGTGCTCTTGGGCTTGGGCTTGGAGCAGCTCCTTGGAGGGGACATCTGGGCAGGTCTGAGGGGCGAGGGGCTGAGGAGGTCAGACTGGAGGTGGAAAAGAACTCTGAGATGGGCCTCACCCCTGTTAGGAGGCCTCGGTGCCAGAGAGTGCATTGTGGTGTTCTCCTGATGTTTAAAGAGGGTTAAGATGAAGTGCTGGGATTCCCATGGGATACAGATTTGAGTAACAGCATCCCTAGAGCCATCAGTTCACAGATAAGGGGGGAACACTCCCCACTGACCCCAGCTAGGCCACCTCCTCCCTAGGAGTGACACCCTGGGCTTCCCAAACCTCTTTGTCCCTCCCTGGGAGCAGGTGAGCCGAAAGGGTTGCTATTCCCTGGTGCCCAAAATAAAACAGCAAGTTATTCTCATTGCTCTATTAAAGTTGTAATTTTAAAGCAGCAACACGCCTGTCAGGGGACAGGCTGCGACTGGAGTGCAGGAAACAGCACTGATAAAGGGAAACCCCGCTGGAAATTTTTAACCAGTCTCATACATGACAGTAGATAAAATTTTCTAATACATGGACAATTTCTATGCTTCACAGATTTCCATGCTAAAAGCTCAGAATTTCTCAAACTCCTCTGTCCTCCTCTGTCTGCTCAGGAAGGCAGGTCATCAGCCTCCCCCCATGCTCCCTGGGGGAATCCTCCACATCCTCCACAGCACCAAACCTGCACCAGAAGCCTGCATCCACTGCTGCTGCTTGCACGCTGCCAGGCCAAGGAAGGGGTGGTAGGTTTCAGCTACTTGGCTGCAGCCCTCTAAGACCACCTATAGACTTAAGCCTGTTAAATTAACCTTAATACCTTCATTATTCCTCTGCTGGATGGTAACCATCTGGCCATGACTTCGAGTTACAGTTAACCTAGGCTCCTGCTTAGGTTTCAGCTGGAATCCCTGGGTTTTGGCAACACTGTCACAGCAGTGATGGAGGCTGGGACAGGTTTAAGCTGGTACATGTCCCCCCAGCATCAGTAGGGATGTGGATTGATGAATCCTATTCCAGCTTACCCCAGAGCTGTGCCAGCTGTACAGGGACTGCGCGCTGCCAATCCTCTGCCTGTCCTCCAGTGCCCACACTCATCCTCCCATCAGAACAAGGGTCTGGAAAAACAGATCTCCATGTAAACGATGCTTTTATCTTGGCTTTTCTCTTTGCTTGGGGTCTCAGTTAAAGCAGTTTCATTTCCACATAAAATAACCTCCAGCATGACATAAGTAGCATGGATGTTACCCAAGCTAGAGCTCTCCATGCTACCTTAGGGGATGGATTTTGTGTCTCCCCTGCTACTCCATCCTCACTGGCTCCATGTGTGTCTGAAGCCTCTCACATACCCCTGACTCCTGGCACAGGGGCCACCTCTCACAGCCCCATGGGCCTCTTCTGCCCTCAAGGTCCCACATACATGTCCCCACTTGTACCAGAAATGATCCCAGAATCACAGGATCACTCAGGCTGGAAAAGAACTCTGAGATCATTGAGCCCAACCTAGGACTGAACACCACCATGTCACTTGACCACATCCAGTCTTTATCCATAAATATCCCCAGAGATGGTGACTTCACCACCTCCCTGGACAGTCCATTTCAATGTCTAAATGATGAAATTATGACATACATCCTTGTGGACAGCAGCTTTGGGTGACATTGCTCATCCTCAGTCAACAGCAACAGATTTTTTGCAGTTTCCTATCTCTGGACAGAAGGCAATACACTTTTTCCCTGCCTGAGAAAGCTCTTCTCTCCTCTGTTAGGTCACCAGCCCATTGACACAAGACTTTTGAGGAGAGAACCATAAATTCGCAGACAGGAAAAAGATGCATGCTGCACTGACCTGTGCATGTCCAGGAAACCAGAAGTGAGCAGGAGGTTTACTTGAAAGATGGGTCACAAAGTACTACAGAGCCTTGGCAAGTTATCCATTTGAGGTGTGTTGGCAAACATTGCACAGAATCATGTTATTCCCCACCTAGAGTCCATGCTTCAAAGCGATGATCCTTTGACTTTAGTGGGACACAAGTGTATCCCTATAGCCTTAACTGTATGTATTGTATCTTAAATGTTTGTATCATGCTTGTGGAGGGTATCCAAGCACACTGGATCCAAAAGGTCCAGAAGAGCCTTGCTCCAATTCTGCAGCACAAAATAGATCTCTGAGTGTGCCTGTCCTGAGAAAGGACATCCAAGTGCAGTTTGAGTCTGCCTGAAGGATGGATCAAGAGCAGAGGTGATCCAGGTGAGCTCTGCACATTTGGCTGCCCAGCAGAGTTATGTATTTTACACCAGGTTTTCTGTGGCAATGCAGACTCCCAGCCTAGGTCTTGTTGGTATAAATCCTGCTCAAAACTGGGGAGAGCAGAGTGTGTCCCAGCTGCAGAGCCCTGCTGCTGCCTTCTGCTAGAGACAGCTGTAACTCACAAAGCTGGGATGCCTGGGACACGGACAAGGAGCACAAAACCATGGGTCTCCTCCCCGCTGCTCTAAAGAGCATTGCCAGCATCTCAGCAGCCATTAGAAAACCAGATACTGCCTCTTCCTTCAATCTGAACAAAAACAAGGGCATTTAGCATCTGTGAAAGGTATTCCGGGAATGCTGAAGTTTTTGTGGTTTTTTGGCTTTTCTTTCTCCAAAAAAATACCTACTGCAGACACTTAGAGCTTCCCTCCAACTCATCTGTCCACACACCTGCCCAGAGGAAGCCAGCAGAAATTCATAACCTCACCTATGAGCCATCTAAACTGAGCTTCCCTACCCCCCAAAAAAATTTACTCCGAGTAACTTAGTGGTGAAAAGAGCCCCAGATGATAAATAAACATCACTGAGTAATTCTGTGCAGACTTATCAGCTATCACTTCCCAGAGGCACGGGGGATTATCACCCCAGCTGGCAGGAGTGGCCACCTCCCTGCTGCACTCACAGGTACCAAAGGTCAGCTCCTTCCAGCCTCTTGCCAGGACTCCCCGCCTTTCTCCAGGGAGCTAACCCCCATTCTGCAGAAAACTAAGAGCTGACTTTACTTAAACACTGGGAAATGTTTATACATGTAGGGAAATTAACAGTAAGAACTAGTTTGTGGTTTTATCTTACGGGGATGGCTGTCCCTAAAGCACCCCTTGTGTACAGCTGGTGGGACAAAACCAAAGTCTCTCAGATTTTCTGTTCAGTGCAAAAAAGGTATTTGATAAAATTGGATGTTATTTTAGTTAAAAGAAAACACGAAGAACATGAAGTTGGTTTCTTAAGATAATCCTAATTTTCTGAGTTAAGCCTTTCTAATTTCTAGCTTGGTTTCTAGAATTTTTCTAGGGATGGTGGATCCAAATATTACAAGCTCACGCATATTTTTATGGGCCATCTGCCCTAAGGATATGTTTGATAGTGCCTTAGATACAGCTGTGCAACTTTTCCAGATCACCCAAAACATTTATGAGTGCCTTTTTTTTTTTTTAATAGCAAAATTGAATAGAAACCTCTCAACACCAAAGTCATCCGTTTCCAAAGCAAATGCATATTAATGGGGACGATTGCACGTGAGAAAACCTTGTACCAACCCAGGCATACCTGTGTGCCATGAGCTAAATACCATGAGCATAAATCCGTGCTGGACCCCAGGCACCCCCAAACACCCTCCTGTCCCCCATTGCCCATCCCACAGCGACAGAGCCCACGTGGCGTTCGGGAGATGATTATGAGCACATTACCCCACCTAGCACTGCCGAGGAAAGGCTCCCACGCTGAAGGGAGTCACAAATAATTAAATGTTTCAAAACACAATGGATATGACATGCTTTCAAAATAGCATCTATAGAATCGCTTCCACTAGGGCGAGGAGCTCTCGGGAGGAAAAGCCCTTTCACTCACTTCAGTTGATTACCTGTATAAAAGGGCTTAATTTCTCCGGAGCGTTTCCTCTCCAAATCGCCTCTTTTCACCAAAGCCATTGCAGCAGGAGTGGCAGGTACTCATACAACCTGCCAGTGAGGCTTCCCCAGACAGGTCTATGAGGATGTGAGTCCTGGATGGACTTGATTTTTAACATACAATTAAAAAAAAAAAAAAAAAAAAAAAAAAAAAAAAAAAACAACAACCAAAAAACGAAGGAACTGGGGAAAAAATGCCATTCCCGGTTTTGTAGCTTGCTGGTAAAATGCTCAAGCTATTTACCAGAAGGTCTGACCATGATTTAAGTCTTCAGAGTGTTTCAGCAATGTCTGGGAGCTTTTTCTTGGAAATCACCTTTTCCATCCCAATTCTGCTAACCTAGACCTATTGAGAGATGCCCTTTTCTTGCTCTGTTTGACAAGCAGCTGCAACCTTCAGGCTTCTGAAGGATTCTGACATCCCCTGGCTGGGAGCCAGGCCAGCTCTTTGCCTCCTTCAACACCCATTTGGGAAGAAAGAGTTGCCCAGCACTTTTGGCCATAGTGCCCCATGAGTCACTTCCAGACCAAAATCTTGCATTTCTTGGGTGGGTTCCTGGATTTGTGTCCTAAACTGGTGATACCATTTTAAAATGCATTTTAATGGGAGATACTGGATGATCTGTGGTTTTCAAAGATCTTTCAGTGAAGAAACAATTGTTGGGGAATTCAACTGCAATTTCCCTTTAAGCAAATCTCAGTCAGGTGAAAATAATTTCCTTAAAAACTCTCTAAATATCTTCAAATCAACAAATAAATTAAACACTTGAAGGGAAAAAGAAAGAAAATGTGCCATTATAAAGCTGTGTAAAACAGGTACCCAAAATTTTAGGGAAAGACAGTGCAGGACACAAGGAACTGATATCAACTTTTATCACCTGAGGTGAACTGGGTTCAATTTCCCATGATCATTGATTTGAACTGTCATTCCACACCTCCCACCCTATGGCTAAATCAGGATCTGTGTCACATTGACAGCAATAGTATTCTCCATTTTTTCTGATGGAAGCCAGATTAGGTCATGGGATACTTCTGTGTTTATTACCTTAACATGCTTTTAATTCTTCAGTAGTGTATATTTATATCTGGGCTTCCTGGGGGGTTTATGATCTTTTTAAGGATAATTACAACCTGCTAGGAAAATGCCCTTAAGTTCTCTAAATATATTCTCAACTCTGGTCTTCATTTTACACAGATGTTGTCTCTGGGACTTTCTCTAATTTAAAAACATAAAATTTAAAAGGGAGAAAGAGAGTGAGATTAAGAAATACAAGATTTTTGGTAGGCATGCATTGCTGAAGTGTTCATGGATTTGTGGGCTTTCTCAAGGACTTTATGAGACCTAAAATTTTTACCAGCTTGAGACAAATGAGGATAAATCACATGTATTTTCTAGAGAAAATTGATGGAGATAAATACAGCCAGTCTGGGCTTTCTTACAGTTGAGGGAAGGTTGTGTGGTGGCTGACTGATAAAAATAGGATGTTAGTATCCCAGTGTGAGCACAAGTATGAGGCTGCTGCCAATAGAAATGTAACTAGAAGAGAAAATATACAGGTTTTAATACCTGTGAGTTTGAATTTGGCATTTACTGGGCACCTATTTTTTTCCCTGCAAGGTTGTGCCTGCCCAGCTGGCCCTGATGGCCTCTGCAAATCCCCATTTGTGCTGGTGGAACCTTTTTCCTCAACTCCTTTGAGCTCTCTCTTCGGGAAACCTCTCTTCAGAAAAACTCAAATCACCAAGCAACTAAACAACCTAAAACTCCAGTAGTGACAGAGAGAAGAACAAAAGAAGAATAATTAAGCATTAAAAATCCTATGTGAAAATTACTTCATTCTCAAGTGGGTATAAAACTAATATACGTGTGGGACATTTGAAGAACACCAAAGGCTCATGAGATACCACGGTGAAATTTAGACCACAGCTAATTTTATCTTCTCTGATGGAATGGGCTTTCCTTTTATCCTCTGGTGTCCAAATTTTCTGTGCAAACTCTGATTTCCCCTATTTAAAATATACCTGTCTTTATTATTAAAATTGTTTTGATTAGAAACACCTTTGGGCAAAAGCTGATTTCTGTAATGCCCTTACGTTGGGTCACGTAGAATTGGTTGCTTCATGACTGAGGCTGCTGGGAGTACTGAGGTGCCAGCACTAAACAACAGCAGCTTCTTAATGCATCCTTCTTTTTGCATCTCATCCTTTCAGGAGAGGTGGTGTAAACACCACAAAATGGGATTATTGGAGAAAAATCTATTTGCTTAGTAACAAAACAGAAAAATCATTTCTTGTGCAAGTTTCTGTTTAGCTTCCATACAACAGAACCTTGGAAACATCTGGGAGCAATGAAGGATCTGCTTCCTTCTCCAAAACCCTGCACAGCAGCTCTCCATAGAGGAGGGGACATGGTGCAGTGGATGGTGGCACCAGGCTCCAGAGGCTCGCCCTGCTGTCAAGCAGGTGAGTCACAGAGTGAGTTATGGCTCTGCTTCCTATCAAACTCCTCAGAAACAGCAACTCTGCTTCTACAGGCTGAGCTTGGTTTCGATGGAGATTTTTATTTCCATCTGGATTGTTTGGAGGGATTTGGGGAAGCAGACTGCAAGGATGATCTGAGTCTGTATTTCGGCAGCATCTTTAAGGCGTTGGACTTTGTCTTTAGCTTCAACTCTTCACAAGGAGTGCACACCAGTAAAATGGGTGGCTCCCAGGGTGGGAGATTAAAGCCATTCACACCCCAGGGGATCTTGGAAGTGACAAGAATATCTAAGAAGAGCTTTAGAAGTACAGCTTATCCTCCTTACATTGCCAATCTGCCTTTTGCTGAGAGCTGCTTGGGAGTGGAATTCCCAGTGGATTAATTAATTCTAATTATGACCTTCCATCATCTACCCATAAATTGGCTTGGTGTGGACGTAGGTGAGATTTCAAATACGGGCTACACATTAAATATACATATATATGGGTATATCTGTGTGTGTGTGTACATACACCAGCAATTCTCCATCTGGGATTGCATGGCAACTGAGATGGATGCTCAGCAAAGGATGTTCCTGTCTCCATTGAATGGAACCAGGCCAATGGGAAGGTAAAGAGCAGCATTTTATAAGTGACCTGTACCAGATGTTGGGGTTTGGGCCAGATTCCTTCTTACTTGGTTGTTTTTTCAGTAGACACACCCAGTCACTGCTTTCCCCCAGCAGTCAATATTGGTTTAGACTCTGGGTTAATTTTCACCTCTCACTGTTTCTGTGCTTCCAACATGCTCCAGGATGCCAGCAGCACCCCTTGGGATGCAGCAGCGCCTTCAAGGCTGTCCCCAGGGCTGTTGCAAATGCTGCAAAAAGCACCCACAGCCTCCACTTCCATCACACTGCAGAGCATGAAAGGTATTGATGTATACAGGACACTGACAAATAAATTAATATTAACAATGCTGTTTAAATAACACACTAGTTAGGGCCTGAGGGGTGCCAAGCCAAGGAAATTACTGTAAATCTTCCAACTGCAACTCACCCCACTGAGTGTGGAATGTGCAATATATCTTTGCTTGGTGAGCCCAACTTCCCAGACCGAACCAAGGGCCTGGGGCTGCCCCACTCTTACAATTTCCTGCCCTTGAAAGCATTGAGCAGGCAATATTCTCCCTGCCAGCATGAAGGTCTTGTAGTCCCAGCAGGGAGCTCAGCCACTGCCCCACCCCTTGGTGATATGTATGGCAATATCAGAATCTAAGCTTGGCCAAGTGTTTTGTTCTTCCCACGAAAAGTTCTGAAGAAAGGGCTTTTAGTGCAATATTTTGCTCAAGAAGATAAAATAAAAAGAAAAGAAAGGAAAAATTATCCAAGTTACCTAAAAGGAGAGGATTAAGTAAATAATTCTCCTTTTCCTGGTGCTCTGCTGTAAATCTTCTAGCATAACAGTTGCAGTATCAGCTACTGTTTGCAATCCATGTGTGTGGAGCCATGTGTGTTACAGGCTGGATTAAGGCAACCAGAGCCCATCTGATCTTGGCTGTCAATAAATCCTACAGACCCAGAGAGACTCGGAAGAATCTCAGGAATTGCAAAGCTATAGTTACATCTTTGGCCTATAATATTACCAGTGATTCATATAAAGCTTGATACTGGTGATGTAAAGAAAACACTTAACTACTCTGAAAACTCTAGTCAAACATAACTACTCTGAAAATGCTCAGAAAGGATCTGTTTTGAAAGTGTTAAATCTGAATTGCAGGAAATTTCTGATGAAAAAAAGAGCCAGCCTTTTATAAACTTATTTTTGAGTGAAAAATTAATATTTACAGGATTATGTAATTTTGGTGATACTTATAAGAGCATTTCCCCTTTAACAAGTTTTTGCAAGATTGGAACAATGGACAAGTAAAACTCAAAAAGCCTCATTAGTTTGTCAAAGTTAAGGAAATAAATGGCCAAACATCTCTTCTTTAAACCTCAGATCCACAACTCACCTAAACCAAATTTTTCCTTGATTATTTTTTTGTGGAAAAAAAAGTAAGAAGAATGATCTGAGTTTAGGAAAGAGGTACTGCCAACTTAAAAGAAAAAAATATTCTCTTATTTTCCCGTGTCTCAAAGTGCAGGTTAGGTCACCTTTGGGGGCATCCTTTTGGGAAAGCACAGCCCCGAAAGAGTGCCTGCCCTGCAGCCCAGAGGTGTAAAGGCAGAAGTGCAGTCCAGCCCCGTTCAGACCTCAGGGTGCCTCAGGGAGCCTTTGATGATTCGGCTGATGCTTCACATTTCTCTGTACAAAGGCACATCACCGTCACACACACAGAGCGGGGTTTGCTGTCCAGGGGCTCCAGAAAAAGCCTTAGCACTTCCTCAGTTGTCTTTTTATTAAACAGGTGAGAACAGGACTGTGCACTCAAGATTTTAAGTTCCAGTGTGTGAAGTAGTTAAATACAGAGGGTTTTTTCTGCTCCTCCTTTTTATTTTTTGTTGTTTGCTGTTGGTTTTGGGTTTTTTTTTAAGGAACATTTGCTGTTCATTTCACAGCTCCATGCTGCACCTGGAAGCAAAATTCCTTCCCTTTTTGATTTTCAGAGCCCAGGTATCGCAGATACACTGAACAGTACAGATGTACTGTACTGAACCCTGAGATGCTCTGCTTAAGCACCTCTGAATCACATCCTTCACCATCCAGGGCTGGAAATCCACGGAGCTCCTCATCAGGTCTGGGAGCCCATGGCCAGGGCAGCTCCCAGGGCTGACACCACATGGGGATGGGGAAAAACCTTCACGGACCTCAGCACAATGGGCTGCTAATTCCCCCTTGCTGTCTCTTGCGCTCACCAAGTGCCACCTACATGTTTCCTGCTGCTCTTTTGGGATGCTTTGATGGCTGCACAAGTCATTTTTCTCATTTTATAACAGAGAAATGCCTTTATTTGATTGCAGGAGCGAGATCTGCCCTGCCGGATATTTTTGCGGCTGAGAGACCAACGCAATCAAATCAGGCAGACGCAGCATCGAGGAAATAAGGACTTGATGCAGGGAGATGACACTTCAAATCATATGCCATTTTAGACACAGGAAATGAAAATCCCAAGGGCACTCAGAAGAAATGGAAAGCCGTCTAACATTTTGATATTTCTGTATCAAAATCTCCAGGTTGCAGCCAATACCAGCCTTCAGCAATTTAGGAGGCTTAGCAGCACCATGAGGAAACAGAGATGAAGCAGAACCATGAGGAGATAGAGATGAAGACTTCCATGATCCAAATCCTGGCAGCAACAGGGGGGACAGTGGGGGGTTTATTTGCCAGCAGATGGGTTGTCCATAGTGGTGTATAACCCTAGAAGGCAGGCAGGTTACAAGTAAAGCTGTTGTATAAAATATCTTCCTTGTATCTAGTCTTTTAGCTTAAAAACATTAACTCTTGTTCTATCCCAGAGCCCTCTCTTCTCCAGGTTAAAAAAGCTCAATCTTCAACCTGGTGGAGAGGGTGCCATTCCTCTGATCATCTTCATGACCCTCCGTTGAACATGATCCAGCATGTCCATGTGATTCCTGTGGTGATTAAAAGCATTTGGGAAGCTGCCACAGGCTAGAACAGGCAGCTGATGGGACCTCTGTGCATAGGAGTTAAGTGTCCCAAAGGTGGCACCAATATCTGCCTAGTTTTGGGATCAAGATGATGGGAAAGAGGGAGGAATTCATCTTTCTCTCCCCACACCACTGGGAGAAGGGGACGCTCTGCACAGGAGCAGAAGTTATTTTTGGATGTCATTACATCAATGTTTCCTGAAAGGCCTCCAAAAGCTTGTGGAGACACCAGCATAGCTTAGCCAGAGTTATCACTTCTAGCAATTTGTTATTTGAGGCACTGAAGTCCAGGTCAGTCTCCTCTCAGGATATGGGGAAGAAGAAGGTATGGCTGCACTTGGACATCCTGACCAAGGTTGGGATGATGGTGGAGTTAAGAAAAGATCAAACAAAGGCCAGGATATGCCACAGCTTTGTGGATTTCAGCACTGACTTCAGCCAAGAGCTACCTTGACACAGGTTAGTGTGTCCTGGACTGCTGCTGCTTGGAAATTTCATGGTGCTGCCAAAATCCTGTTTATGTGATGCCATTGTGGAAGTAGCTGAAACCAGCTGGACCAGGCACAATGCAGAGGAACACAGAGAGAGACACCTGAACCTGTGCTGGTTTCCCTGGTGGTCTTTTCCATCCTGAGTCATGCAGATTTGTCCTGAGTCACACAAACCCCATGACAGTGGAGTCAATCCTGTGGCTACTTCAAGCTGAGTAAGACACGAGATGGGTCAGCTGCTGAATTTTTCAACCTAAACACAAATTAGACTGACATATATGTCAGAGCAGTTATTTGATGACTATTTCACTGTGAAGACCTCACAGAATATCAAAGGGTCTAAGTTTGAATGCCCTGAGGTTAGACAAAAAAGCTCAAAGAAATATAAAGCAGAAAAGCATCCCTGACATGGGACATTGGGGACAGGTAACAAAGAAAAGCAATCTGTATATGGACTGTGTGATAAAGCAGCCCAATATTCCTGGAAAAGAAGCCTGTTCAAGAGGTTCAATAGTATTTCTCTCTGAAAAAAAGGTAAGGGTGCAGCATTTAAGGGGGAAAATAAGTGGAAGTGAGACTCATTAACGAAAAACACAGGAGTGGAGTGTGCTCACTGCCTGGCTACAGCACTGAAGGGTGTTCAGGGACCTGCCAAGAGCAAAGTTTTTCCCTTTCTGCTGCTACAGCCCAGTTAAGATCTGTTTGTGGGAGACCATAAGCAACGCAACTGATCGGCAAATAAATGAGAGGTCTTTAATGCCTGCCAAGCCTCCTGGATCATTTCCCTTTAAAGGCTCTAAAATGCGTGGGACTTCTGACAGATGAAAGCAGAATGGGTTCATTTGTTGAATGCAAACTGAAAACTCTCAAAAGTGTTAAGTCCCATTAGTTGTGTCCCATTAAAAGAAATCCAGCTCAGAAGTGAACATGCAGATTTCTGCTGTGGAAGACACAAAGCACCGAGCTTCACTCCGCAGAGCCAGGCTCCCCATGCTAAGGCTGTGAGAGCATTTTACAGCTCCAGTGAGCAAACAACTCTGTAGCTGATGACACAGAAGGTGATGTCTGTCTAGTTTCTTAAACACTTTGATTCAGTCCTTCAGCAGAGCTGGGAAATGTGGAAAGCCAGGGAGTGAAAGGTAGGCAGGAGAAGCAGAGCAGGCAGAGCAGAGAGCTTACAGCATGCAACAGCAAGGATCTTCAGTATCTTCAGTATCTTCAGTATCTTCAGTATCTTCAGTACCTTCAGTGAGCACTCAGACCCAGGCAGTTCACACCCTCTTCAGTTCGAAGCCTGTAGGTAAATCTTGGATATCTTGGTAGCAAATGATAGAAATAAGGAAGCCATATATATAAAGGAATTAAAACAGAGATTCAAACCTATTACGTTATTGGTCTCTTCACACTGACTAGTCAGGGATATTCTGGATGAATATTTTTATTATGGCAGAATGTCCTCTCTTGATCCTGCCTGCAGTATCCCACTGTGTGGCAGAAATGGGGCCACAAAGCAGTTGCTGAGAGGTGGGGTACTGTCACTGAGTGATGATCTATAGGTAGCAGTCCTCATGAGGAGCTGTGCATTGCACAGAATTTACAAGCTATGGTCTGGAACAACAAATGGAGAGCTGTGAGGAAGACTTGCTCTATGCCTGTGGATTAAGGAATTAATTTTGTGCTACCTGCCTTGGCTTTGGAACAAATAAAGTAGTATTGTGCAAATTCTGAAATCTGGAAGCCCAGGAATATAGACTTCCTCACAACATCA
The DNA here is from genome assembly GCA_013396875.1 of Vireo altiloquus. Taxonomy (NCBI): domain Eukaryota; kingdom Metazoa; phylum Chordata; class Aves; order Passeriformes; family Vireonidae; genus Vireo; species Vireo altiloquus. The sequence continues at coordinate 77,817 of VZRF01003301.1, forward strand.
TAAAGTAGATATCCTTGCCATGAAGAGATGGATCTATCTAGATTAAAAGCAAAATCTTTCCATTGTTGAATGCACATACACTGCTGGCTGCATGGATGTTAAATATCTCTGCTTGCTTCAAATTTTCCACTAAAGGATCTAGTAAATGGGGGCACTACATAAAATGCAAATATAACTTTTTGTGGAAGGGGAAGGATATGCTTGGCAGTACAGCCTTTCTGGAAAGTGGTCCAGCAGAGGATTAGGAACTATGGATGGTATTTTCATAAGCCTTTGTTTTTGGCCTGACTATGACTCCCAGAGAAGCTGATGGTAAATCTGCCATTGTATCCAAGAGGAGCAGACTTGAGACAGCACTGAGCAAACTGAAGATCCCAGCCTTTGACTCAGGAGTGTAAATATTTTGCTTTTATGCACAGAGATTAGTAAATTCATGGATGTTATTCAAAAGGCAGTTTGGTAGCTGCTTCACTGAGCAGTGTCCATACAGGCAGAGCATACTTATCTCCCCCAGTTTTAAAAACTGCTTCTTGTCTTTAAGGAACAAGGACATAAATCACAAAGGCAGCTGCAGTCAGTGTCCTAATCTCAGCACAAAGGAGACAAACAATTCACAGACACGTTATTCCCTTTGCACCCCTTGGGATGCTCCCCACCCTCGGGGGGATTGGTGGCTGTAGGTGGGTGCTAGGAAATGCCAACGCTGGTGCTGGCACAGCTGCCTGGTTCTCTGCATGGTGGAGCTGGTCTCTCACATCGTTGACGTGCTGTTTTTAATGGGAAAGGAAAAGAACTGTGAGGGAAAAGTTAAATCCCTGTTCATGTTCAAAGTCAGAAATGTTGTTGTGTATAGAGAGAATTTAATCCACTCAACAGAAAAGTGCCTGTCTGAAAAGGTATCCAATAAAGATGTTCAGATGTGCTTAAATGAGTTGGGGAGTGGATTTTTCTGAGTTGTGTGTCCGACCTATGCAGCAAAGATAGGAGATTAGAGCAACGTTTCTTACCTTGTAGCTGTAGCAGGAGCCAGAATGGTCACAAAAGCTTAGAAATACACAGACACTGTCACCCATAAAATGCCTCATGCACTCGGTGTTAGAGGAAGAAATGGGATTTCAGGCAGTCATAATAATATGCTTGTGCTTTCCTGGAGCACTTCATTTGAGTAAAACACCCTATAGATCCATACCAAACTTCACCTTCATATTCTACCTTGGCTAGGAAGCTCTTCTGCCTTGTTACTGAAGGTTGGAATCTGATAATTAGTTGAAGAATTACATTTAAAAAAAAAGAAAATTTGTCCTTTTAAGGTTGGTTTGGGTTTTTTTTGAGACTCATCAGCATTCTGTATCTAGTCTGAAAAAAAAATGCAGTAATGGAACTTGTCAAAGAATTCAATTCAGACAAAAACCCTGACTTGAAATTTGTGTGTCTGGGGACTCTACCAGTACCTGATGAATAGACATAGACATCAGCTAGCACAGTCATGTAAGGTGCAGAACACCACAGCAAAGTTGTGGTGTGAAACTTTAAGGGGGAAGAACAAGAAGCATTTGTATAAGAGCAGTTTTGTTACTTGGAGCTGTTCCCAAACAAGCTTGGTAACATCATGGCTTGCAGAAATGACATTTTGAAGAACTGACATTTTACTTAAATATTTTGCTCCTGCTGCAAGATCTGACCCTACAGTTACATTTAACCTGCCCAGAGTATTAGCTGAAGAGCAACCTTTCATGTCACACACTAGATTAAATCCTGTTCAGTGACTTCTCTGAGTGTCCAAGGCAGTATTAAGAAGTCCCTCCGTCTCTATGGTTTAGTCTGACAGACACTTGCCGCAATGAGTTTTTGCAACAGAAAACTTTTGCTGGGAAAAAATCCCAAGAAATCAAAGATTCAGAGCAAAGACTTGAGAGAAATCATCAGAAAACCCACGTGACAAAAAAGGATGGACAATAGCAGAGGTTTTCTGTCTTTCTATCTCTGGTACAGTTTTGGAGAGCAGTACAAAAAATGGCAAGGCACTAATTTGAGAAATGGCCTGAGCTTATTTACTCTCATTCATGTTAGGTCTTGATAGATGTCTGACACCAGTCTACCAAAGTGACTTACATGAAATAGGATAGCTCCCTAATATAATCTTTTTTAATGGAAGCCTCAGTGATATCTACCCTTGGCAGTAGTGCACACTGGTGGAGCACCTGAAATGGGAAATATCTCTCCACCTGAAACTAAGAAGCTGATACATCTGAGCTGGACTGAGATGATCTTTTTCCTCTCAGTTTGCTTATGTCTGTCCCATCAGATCTGCTGAAACAAACAGCCCAGGAGAGCCTGTTGCCCTCAGACATGAGTCAGAGTCTTCACAAATTCTTCTGGCTACTGAAGCCATCATTCATGGATTCATGAAATCTTCTCGTTATTCTGGAGGTAAATGCTGGATTTTGAGCCGACACTTGAAATGATAACCACAGCTGGCATCATTACCACAGTCACATGTGTGTTATCAGCTAGTGTGATATCAACTCACATGTGCTGGCAGAGAGCATGAAGAAGAAGAGAGGACAGGAATTACTGCCCTGCCCTCATGGGAGAAGGAGATCAGAATCCACCATTGATTTCCATGAAAACTGCATTTTTTTTCAATATGGCCACTTTTGTTCTTGGATGGTCATTGCAATCTTCTGTCAACTTCCTGCTGAGGTGACAATTCTCGTGCAATCCTGTTTATCTCCACTTCCTTGGCTACATATGTCTGCATTTACAGTGAGTTCAGGATTTTCTAGAAAAAAGTTTCTTGGTGCTTGCTCCAGCACTCCCTTGAGTCAAAAACCTTGACTAAACTCTACAATAATTCTCTGATGAATTCCTCTTCCTTAAAACCAGTGATAACTCTGCCATGACCCAGAAAGAGAAGAATTTGTCGGATCAAACAAACGGGGTAATGGGGAAAGTCACCCTCCAGATGCAGCATGGAAGGACAACGTCAGGGGAATGTGAAAAACAGCTTCCTTTGGGAACTGAGTCAGACTTGGAGCCCTGCTCTGCAGGTTCCTCTTGACACAGCTGGAAGTTGGACAGAAGAAGGATTGTGACTGCTATGACCCAAAGCAGATGAAAAGGGATTTCATTCACACCCGCCTGTTTCCATGCCCTGCCTTAAAAATGCAATGTTTGAGTACAGGAATGACAAAGTGGTGTTACATAACTCCAGAGTAAACCTGGACAATATCCAATAAAATTACAAGTAGCCATTTCCCTCCAAGCTGGGAAAAAAACCTTTCCCCAGTCCTTGGGTGTGATTCAGGGCAGAGCCAAGGTGCTGGTACCAAGTGCTGCATCTTACATCACACCCTGCCCTTGGCTGGCTCACTGACAGTCAGGTGGTGCTTTATCCCCTTGCTGTTCAAGGACTCCAGCTATTTCCATATGGTTTGTACTCCTGCCAATACTATAACTTGATTTTTTACCTGATGTTTTAGTAATCTGAGGGTTTGCTCTATGACTTTCTGCCTCTGAAAGAATTCCCTCCATATACTGGCACCAGTGCCTGGCCAGAGGTGCTGGTGATGACCAGCAGTCTCAATTCTTCTTCATTTTCTTAAATGAAATGGTACACCTTTGTGTACCAGTAGTAGTTTTTTCCTTCTGGGTGGATGCCACCCTTGAGATTTGTCCCCATTACTTCCCATCAGGAGGAAGAAATTCTTCCCAAAATAGTTCTGATGGCTGCTTATGTCCTTCATCTCCGAGACACTGAGCTTGTTCTTCCCTCCCTTCCCCCAACTCTAATGGGGCCTCCCCAAGAACGGAGCTAGAATATCCCTGAGGGTTAGGGCATGCAGGGAATGAACAGGAGGGGACAAGGAAGCTGGGATGGGATGGTGGGGTTTGACTTGCAAGCAATTTTTTTGCTTTCTTTTTTTTTCTACCCAGAAAAAGCAAACCCAAGCACCCCTACCCACACTGTGCTATGGGATCCAGCTTGGCTAACCTCCTATATGGGGAGCATCAAGATATATAGAATTATTGAATCACAAAGTCATTGAGTGTTTTGGCTTATAAGGAACCTTAAAGATCATCTAATTCCACCCCTCTGCCATGGGCAGGGACACTTTATAAAGATGATTCCTGTCATGTCTGCCTGACAGCCCCGTTTCCCTGTGAAACCTGCAGAGCAGCCAGACTCAGTGTATTCATTGGTAAGCAAAGCTCTGTGCACAGAGTCACCGCAAAATGAAAGTGTTGCTCTGGCACACACCCTGTGTTTGGTAAAACCTTGAACTCAGACATTTGTGACTCATTGAAATTTTGTGGATGGAAATCCTGGCCAAGCCACCTCCCACCCACCTCTGCAGGGTTTGTATGATGGCTACGGGGCTTGCCTCCAGGCTTCAGCAGTGGTTTTCTTGGGGGATCATGTAGGTAAATAGAGTGAAAATGTTTTTCTTTTAATGTTGGGAGGCTGCAGTGGACAGGGGCACCTAGTCCTGCCTCCAGACTCTCTGGAGGCTGCTGCAGCCACTGGCTCTTGGCACAGCAAAGGCACTGCAGTGTTACTGTTGTTTTAGAGAAATAATAGCTACAGACCATGTTGTTCAATTGGCAACAATGCGAAAGCAAAGTCTGGATTTAAATAAAACCAGAGTTTGGCAGCTTTGAGATGGAAGTGCAGATGTGCCTAAATCCCCTATAACTCTCTGACTCTGAAAGGTATAAAAGTCGTGTTGCCTTCAGCCTGCTGGAAGAGCAAGGGGAAAAAGCAGCCCTGACAAAAATTCTTTCCCTGAAATATGGTTATCTTTGCTCTCACCTGAACACAGCATGTCTTGTCCTGATGCCTCTATCAGCACCACCTGTGCATGTGCAGATGATGCTACTGGAATGTGTATGGGATTGACTTCACATCCCTGAGCAAATCTCTGTGTGTCACCAAGGGTGGGGAGTGCCACCGAGTCAGCCTGGACAGGGCTTTCCTCACCAGCCTGGCCTGGCTGCCCAACAAGGTTTTTATTCTCAGTGCTTCCTGATATGACAGACTTCCTCTGGCTCTCTCTTTTTTTTAACCTCCTCTGACATTTAGGGCTGGTCTATACTGGGGATTTAATTCAAATTGTTCGAGGATGTGAATTTAGAAAGGAATAATTATTCTTGATTAACTCCCCATGTGGACAGTCTTGTTCCAAAATAAAAGTGCTTTACTTCAAATGGGTTTAATTGACTCCAAGAAAATCACTAGGTTGTTTTCTCTAAGAAAGAGGAAAAGGATAGATACAAAATGAAGAATACCTTTTCCCCCTCAATTTGTTGAAAAATGCAATGACTTTTGAATGTTATGCAAGTTTTAACTGAAAATTGCTGTATGTTATTATGTATAATTTGCACCTCTGATAAACTGCATGCTGTTAAAATTATTGTTCCATGAAAATAATTACAGCAGCCAACATAATTAGACAAGCAGCACAAAATCAGAGGCAGAATTGTAGAGCGAGACTGTGATTGGGGGAGATGTTTATAGGGAGGTTGCTCTGAGGTGTATTTTATTCTGTCCACACATTCACACAGAGCCTCATTTGCTGAAACCAAAATTGATTACAGAATGTAACAAGCCTCACAAAAACTTGATCCAAAAAAAAAAGCTTCTCAGCTTTAGGATGAATTTTCTGTTCAAATACGAAGCAAGACAAAAGATGGAAACCAGAATAATCAATACTCTTCTGGGGAAAATCAGAGGTTTGGGGTGTCAAAAAATGCCCAGCAATACCAGTAGTGGAGGCACTGATGCTGCTGATGCCTGTGGTACCCAGAAGGGAGAGCTGGTGTCAGGCAGGTTCTGCCTGCCAAGTGTCCCACATGGGCTCAGGCACTGATCTGGTAGTTTAGGGTGAAGAATGTTTAGTGTGAATCCAGACCCAGCCCACGTCATACCTGTGTTTACAGGGCAGGGAACTGGTCCCTGCCTTGCTGGGTCACAGGACAGACCTGCCCATATCACCTCCTCTTTCCAAATATGTGCTCTGTCTGGGTGCAATCCAGTCTTGCTCAGGAATGTCCTCCTGGAACTAAAAAGTTTGCCCTTATGGAATCATCATCAGAGCTGCTTCATGTGATTCTTCCAAAAAACTGTTGTCACAAGCAAATCAGTATTTTCAGCATTAAAACAAGAGAAAAAAAATCTGCCTAAAGCATCCAAAACTCTTGTGTGACTCAGTAGATGGGAAATCTTATTCTGGGGCTTCCCAGGCAGTAGGAGCTACCACTACTGAACAAGTGGAAATACTAAACACAAGTTTTTCTCAGTTTCCTTTTTTTCCACCCAGCAGCAATTTGCAGTGAAGCAGTGAGAGGCAGCAGCCCCTGGATCCCAGCCCCGATTTTGAGAACATGGAGGGACATGCTGGGATCAGGGTAGTACAGAGGTTTATGGAATGGCTCATGTGCATAAAAATAGACAGAGTTCTGAAACAGAACCTAGAATTGAGACTTCTGCAATCATACCATGAGAAGTGGGAATTTTAGTGCTTCCAGAGAATGTTATTTTCTTTGCTTTTCTGGTATGATTTGCAGCATTGGGTTTCACTGCCCCTTCTCCTTTGCAAAGACGGAAGAACAATGAATAGACAAGAGGTGATTATGCCACTCTTTTTAAACCTAGTGTACATGTTACAAATTTAACAGCTCGGCTGAGAAAAGAAAACCTATTTCCATATTTATCCATTCTTTATATTCACTTCAAGGTACATCGTGAACCCCTACTCGCTCATATCAAGCCAAATCTTTCCCTTCTTCTTGAAGACCAATATCCAATAAAATACAGTCTTTTAATTTTCCAGCCCATCAACCAAAACAGATCATGGCCAGGTGTGTTTAACTGCCCATCTGACCATCCTGGTCACCTTGGCCAGGTCCAGAATGAGCAGGAGCAACTCTTCCACTTCTTTGGCCCACACACCCCAGCTTGTGGTGGGAGGGAAGGCAGTGAGTGCACAGACCTTGCTGTGGGGTGGAAATTGAATGTGCCAGATGCAAATATCTGAACTCAGGATCTTAGGAAAGATCTTCAGTGCCACGCTTCAGGTATAGCCTTAGTAACTTCAGGGACTTTCAGTAGAACTTGGGCTTTCTGGGGCCTGAGCCATTCTGAACACAGGACTTCAGGATGCTTTTGTAAATTTTAGTCAAGGTGAATTTATACTGAAGTCTAAATCCACAGTTAATTACAATGAAGAATAAATGGTTCTGAAGAGATTAGGGATGAGCTTTTGAAGGAAGCCTCTGAATTTTAAGTAACCAATTCTCTTTGAAAGTCACTGGATTTGGGCCTCTAACTCCCTTGCTCACTTTTAAAGATCCAAACCAAGGTCTAAAACTCATTCTGTTAACAAGACAGCCAATATTTCTTTCCTGGGAAAGCAGCCTTCTGTTATCCTAAAATTAAGACAACAGAGGGCTACATTTTTTGTTTTATTCTCTAAGGCTAATAATGAAACAATATAGAAATTGTGAAAAATAAACTACAGCAATTTAGATATTTAGTTTTCAAATAAGTTGACAGGCACAGCAAGGAAATGGTTTTGCCTCTGAAGAAATAAATGTAATAAAATACTGTTTAAATAATGTTTAAGTTATGTGATGAAAGACAGGTTCACGAACCCTCTGTTATGTTAACAACTAGCAGGGCAGGACATGGATTTTGTTTAAGAAATGTGTACTGCTAATACTGGGGTCAACATATGAATAAACAAGAATGGTGCTATGCACTAGGGTCAGGGTCTATTAAGATCTGCATGGTTATCTGTATTTCTTTATTTATTGTACCAAGATCTGCTGCAGTCAGATCCCGTGTGTCCATGTGTCCACAGGCAGGTATGGGCAGCCATCCACACTCTTGCCCACATTGTGGCATCATGGAGGTTGGAACAGGATGATCTTTAAGGTCCTTTCAAACCCAAACCATTCTGTGATTTGTGTGCTGGAGCAGCTTTCTTGCTCAGAGTGAGGAACAGCCACAGATCAACCCAGTACTGAAGTCTGACCCATGCTGTTAGATCTGAGCTAGTCCAGGGGTCGGGGGAGTGACCTGGGACCACCCCAGGAGCTTGTTCTGCCACAGACTAACCCTGCAATGCCTGCCAAGCCACTGTGCTCTACTCTCATATTCTCTTGTGATTTGTTAATCTTACTTACCAAGAGCCAGTGTCTTGCTGTTGGCCACAATGGTACCCTGAGCATGGAGCTCTCACTGACGGGAAAGATAAACTCCTTGGACATGGACTTCAGAACACTCAGATGTCTCGGGCAGCTTCTGATCCTCACTTCCAGCTGCCTTGGAAAGCTGCTGCCTCTTTCCAGACATATCCTTGGACAGCTTGATCCTCAGTCTTCCTCAGTAACAGCTTGAGAATTGACATAATTGCTAAAGCCAGGCCTGAGAGTCATAAGAAGGCTCTGCCATTTATGAAAAAGCAGCTTCCATCTTCTTACGCCTTTATATACTCTCTTAAGCCTTTGAGTTTACCCTTGGGGATGATGGGAAGGTTTATTATCTGAGTCAACAACAATCCTCTGGAATATTTGCTGAACGACCTAGCTCACCAAACGTTTCCAGGGGTTTTTCTATTTACGTGTACAGAGGATGATCTCTATTTTCCATGCCGCAAAACACATGGAGTAAGCCAAGCTTTGCTCCTGGAGGTTGGCAATGTGGAGGCTTGGTCCAGCAATACATTGATGACCCCCAGTTCCTACCACAGGCAATGGAAGTTGAAGGTATCCAGCAACCACGGGAAGCCCACGGATGGCAATGGGCACTATTTGGAATGCAATGCAATGCCAGATTAGATAACAGCCTGGCTCCAGGTAGAGCATATATTCTCTCTCTTTCATTCTACCTTTTTCTTTCTCTGTCTTAATAATGCATGTAGCCCTGATTTATTTTTTATCAAGATTAACAATGGAACAATACCACTTCAAATATTAAAAAGGCAAAGAAATGTAGGTACTGAAAAGGAAGGAAAATACCTCAATTTCAAGCCTAAAGATTACTTTGGGTCCCAGAGGAAGCAGAAGCAATTTAGTGGCTGATACCCTTAGCAAGAAAAAAGGTTGTAAGATTAAGACCAACTGCTGTTTGGATAAGTGGTTGGTAATTGCACATATCAGCAATTATGTGCTGTCATATCATTTTTCTGCTACCTTACTCCTCTCTTGTGTCCCGTCAGGGTTTACTTGGAATGACCCTACATCTATGGTCCTCTTTGGATTCACCTTCTTAATGTCATACCACAGTGCCTCGCAAGTTCAAAGAAAAAAGAAGTCATTATTACAGGTGCCTGGTGGAGGTGCTCCTCTTCACAGATGTAGCTAGAGGCTACTGCTGTAATAACCAGGCTTCCAGGGAGAGAAAGAAAGAAAGGCCTCCTGAACCTGCAAAAACCCTCTTTGTCCTCCAGCCTCGCAGTGGGAGAAGGGGGTGTGTGAGGGGAGAGTTTTAGCAGGGAGAGGTTTGAGTGCAACGGGAGAGGGTTGTATCCATGCAGGGTTCAGGTGCCACCCCACCCTCGAGGGTGCAGCACCCTGCTCCAGGTGACACTGGGGGGGCTTGGGGGAGCTGGGTGCTCTGAGTCTTTCCTGGTCAGGGCAGTACAGGTTGTACTGAATCCTCTTCAAATGAAAAGGGGGAGCTTCTGTTAGGCTGCTTGTAACTCCTGCTCCATCTGGGGACATTTCAGGGAGTAACAGAGGCCAGCCCTTGAGCTGAGCTCTGGGGCTCACTTCTTTAGCTTGCCAGAGGCTTTGCATCGCTCAGAAAGGCAAACACCATCAGAAACACCTTTTTCCTCACAGAAGTAACTGATTCCCCAGTAAAGTGTCAAAAGATAACAAAGTCTGTTCCAGCTAAACTCCTCTGTTCATTGCCTGAGGGAAGCCTCCAGCTTATATGGCAGCGGGTGCTCCCATGGAGCAGAAAATATTTAGCTCACTAATCAGACTCAGGCAGGAGGTGTAAGTGTGGCTGCCTGCAGTGTGCCTACAGTAGGTCTGGAGAGGACAGGCACTAGCTGGCTTTCCAGTGTCCAGTACTGACCTGCAGTGATGCCTCTGAGCTCAGTGACTTTACAGGGATGTAAAGGAGAGCAGGGTTTTACACGAGGATCCCATCACAAAAGCCGAGTGAGCCCTGACTCTGCAAGGGCCACCAGGGTGGGAAGCCTTGGGAAGGAGCAGGAAACACTGGTGTCAGGCTGTGGGAGATGCCAAACCACAGCCACACGCAGGAGTCTCAGCAGTGATAGCGGGGTGCTACCTCACAGCTCATGGAAGAGATAATATCCTTTGAAAAGCAGATAAAAGATTCATCAGCACAGATGAAGATATGAGGGCTTGGGCTTAGACAGCCTGTAGCTCCTGCCAAGAAATTGTGTGGAAGGTAGAAATGAATTTAAAAGGTTGAGTGGGGGCCAGCAAGTCAATAACTGAATAATCCCACCCAGATAGGAAACCAAAGCATAAACAAGAGGCTCCATGTACTGACAAGTTAGCACTGGTTGCACTCTGGAAAGGATCCTAAAATAACAGAGATTCCTGTAGACAGAATAAACACATCTCTCAGTTGTCATCCTGAGCAGAGGGTAATTGCCTAGATGTCTGATTGACTCGCTGCTAGAACTAAATATGTACTTCTCTGACATGCTGTCACCTCCTTTGCTGTACTTCTGAGATTTTTCAGTAAAGCACATCAGGAATCAAAGCAAATGTCCACAAGGAAAGATGCATCTCGACCTTGAACTTTAATCACTTGGCGAAGGGCTGAAAATGTATTTTAAAAAAGTGAAGTTACTGCATTCCTGAGAGTGACATTTAATCTCAAAATTCCCTGGGGGCTTGTGCACGTACGACCCAACTCCCCAACAGAGGAACACGGAGCTGCAGCCCCTGTCTGAGGGCTGGGAGCTGGCACATGGCTCCCTGAGCTCCCCAGGCACACCATGGCAGAGACCTCAGCTCCCCATCTGATCCCCACTCCTTTCCAGGGGCTTCCTTCTGGGCTGCCTTCAGCATGTCTCTTCCCAGTTTGTGCTCCTGGACGAGACAGAGGAGCAGAGTTCCCGAGCTAATCCTCCTTCTAATTTTAGCAGTGCTTTTACCCTGAGCAAGAGTGTTTGATGCCTTCTCAAAACCATCACAAGGCTCTTGGTTAGTGATTCCAATCAAGTGCTGAGCACTCCTGTCCACCCTCTTCATGCTTTGCTGCCTTCCCATCTTAGAGCCAGTCTCAGTTTCAGCTGTGTTAAACTTTTAGTTACAGAAATGTAAGAAAACCTACTCAAAAGCCTTAACATTGGAACATTAATATGGAAATTCAGTAAGTCCTGGAAGTTGCAGGGGGCTGGTCAACTGTCAGCACAATATTGATTTTCAAAAGTAAAGTGACCTGGCCAAATCCTTGGCTGGCCCACTCCTGGGAAGAATGATGTGCTGGTTTAGAATTCAATTCATAATAGATATTTAAAAATACTGTACTAAATGTAATTCAGTGAGAATTCATGAAGGTAACTTTGTTGACTCGATATCGCACTCTAACATGTAAAAGACTTGTATTTTACTCTGTAGTCTGTTACAGGTTTGGTACTGAATTCAACCAAAATTAAACTGGCATATCATATGTGAAAGGTAAATGTTTAAACACCGGGCCTTTAAGGAAAACTGTAAAGGAAAACAATCTGTAATTGAAGGTAATATTGAAAGAGTCCTGGTTCTAAGTCCTTGGTCTTTCATATTTTGAATCTGGAGAAAAAAATTAGACCATCATTTGATGCATGATTGGAAGGAGCCCTGAGGAACCCCATCTAGTGGGTGTCCATGGCAGGGGAGCAGGAACCAGGTGATTTTTAAGGTCCCTTCCAACCAAAATCATTCTATGATTAACAGCAAAATTATAACCATGGATATGGGGTAACCTGCATCACCCAGTCAACTTCACTCAGGCAGCTCGTGTGGTTGGACATGAAATAACTCCTCACCAAATGAGGAAAGCTGGGAGAGCTTCCATGCAAGCTGCACTGGAACCAGGAAAAAGAGCTAATGTGAAACCTGGGGAAAATCTGTGAGTGGCAGAGGAGGTCACACCACCTCCCACTGCAGGTCTGCTCCAGCCCCTGCTGCAAAACTGCCCCCAGGAGGGCAGCCCAGCACTCCCACCAGGTGATGGAGTAGGAGAGGCTCTGAGAATCTCTGCAGGGGAATCGTGGCATGAGGTAGGTGGTAGGACAGGTTCTCTTTTCTCCCCCAATAAAAGGGACACTGGAGGCACAGGAGGGCTCAGGCATGTGGCAGTGAAAACCATGCACCTCAAATCTGAGTTGGTGGCCCAAGAACAAGACCATTTTCTCTGTCTCTCTGCATTTGAGAATTCACCCTGGAGTGAACTGAATTCCAGGTCAGAGTGAGGTTGTGAGGGTGGTTTACAAACCTGTCCCCTCCCCTCGCCTCCAGCCTCTGCAGGAAAGAAGCATTTTCTAACAGAAGCTTTGACTGAGTCATCACTTTGTGAACACTGCAAATATATATATAAACAACTTGTCTAATACATGGTCAAGATAAAAGTTTGAGATGTCAGAAAATTTTATCTGAAAAAAACCAGGCATTCATGCATAAGAGGATAACTTCAAACTATCTACCCATCTATTAAACTCCAAGCTTTAGGTAGATAGAGAAATCAAGCAGAAGCTAAAGCGGGCAGACACATGTAAAATGATTTCTGAAGGCAGAACAGGACATCCCTACAAGTACTGCTAATCTGAGTTTGGGGGAAGAAAGTGGCAATTACTGAGCCCATGACTGCTGGCTTCACATGCACGGCCCCAGGAGTGAAGTGATGCACTCAGGTGAGACAGGCAAATGTGCCCCAGGGGACTGGGATGGCAGGACAGCACACATCTCCACTGCAGCCAGATCCTCTTCTACCCAGGAAGACCTACTCATCTTTCTCTTTTCTTTTGATTTAGGAATAGTATTACAACAACCCAGGGAGAACTGGGTTAGGAGGGTGTGCAGAACAGGCAGCATGAGTCCAGCCCAAGCAGAACACAAGGTTGGTGCTCCCTTCATGTGATTTCATATCACTGATGACTGGAAATAAGCTCAGTGAGTTAAAACCAGTATAAATGAGTCATAACTTGGGCCTACCTTACAGCAAATTCCCTTTTCCTCCAAAATGGTGCTTGTCATGAAGAACCTTCTCTCACAGAGACTGCTAAGCTAGAAGACTTCCTCCATTCATTTACATATTAAAACTCAACAGATGATGAAGGAGAAGCAATTACTGGAGACACGAATAGTACTTCTCTTAGTTAAACTTATTAATTTTCTTTGTTCTCAGTAAAGTCTATGCTCAACAGAAATGGGATTATTTGTATCTACCACATTAACTTAAAGTGATTTAACACAGTCAAAAAGAATGAAAAAATGCAATGTGAAAGAAATGTGTAGCACTTCACAAGCAGGGAGCCTGATCATTTCAGCTGGGCTGTGTCTGCCACTCTGTCAGAGGAGAGGTTTGTGCACAGAGCCAAGCACACCTTGAGGCAGTGCTCAAACACAGGGTGCTGCTCCCTGGGCAGAGTTCAGCTCTGTCCCAGCAGCAAAGTCGCCTGTTCCAGGTTCATCTTCATGATTGCCACGGGGACAATGGGTGCTCTTTTTCACACAGACTCATCTACACAGAAGATGGATCCTGAAGATGGTATTTTAGACTTTCATTTTCCCTTCAAGTGTCATTTGGATTTATTTTTTTTCTCTCCCACATTGTTTCACATTAGCTGTATTCAACTACAGGGAGTATCAGAAAATATTACCTCAGCTTGAGAATAGGTTTGCTCTCAAGTGACACCTTCCAATACTACTGATTTATACCCTTTTCCTGCATTGATCTGTTGGGAGATTTCGTCAGCTATATCTGACATAAACACTGTATTATTCTGTATTGCATTATACCCTAGAAATCCACTCAAATCCCTTTGCTCCTCAAATTAAAGCAATATGCATTACAGTGTCCTGATTTTCTTCTATTCTTGCATTTGCATTTTTGTATCATGCTCTAGATTACTCATGTATATTTTGGCATAAGCATCTCCCTGCTCATTTAAGAATATTGCCTTTAATCTTCATTATACCTTGAAGCATACAAAACCCTGGCCCCAAAGGACACACGGATACTTTCAGTTCCCACAGTGGCTGAGTTTCTGTGGAAGTTATTTAAAGCAAATGTCGTGTTGTTCAGAGGCCCAGGCCTTGTTCCAGGGCTCTCCCATGGACACCCACAGCGTCCCTCTGGTCTCACTGCTCCCCACAGCACATGAGGTTTGTCTGCCACACTGCAGATCACTGTGGCTTTGGGAAGGGACTTCTCCTTCCACAGTGGTGCAGACTGCAACACTGCAGCCAAAAGGTTTTAGTCGTGTGGCTGTGCTGGGGTGCCTGAACTCCTCAGCAGTTCAACCACGGAGTTCACTTGCCTACAAACAGCTTTTTGGTGGCAGAAATAGAGTAGCAGCTGTAGGTTGTAGATTTGCTGCAAGAGATTGGGTTGGTTCGTCACACCATTCTTACTCACTTCAAGTACCTTCTGACCATCAGAGTAATCTATTACTAAATACAATTCTATAAGAGAACACCTAATAAAATACCACATAGTCTGGTAGGATTTTTTGGTGGGTCTGCCTTACTTCCCAGATTTGTTCTGTGGTAGGACTCCATGTAGGTCCAATGTTTGCCTCAATCAGATACTATTATACTGGTTATACTGGAAATGTATTCAGTCAGACAGAGCCTTTAGTTCAGTAAAGCTACAAGACTTGTAAGAAAGAGTCATGTAGCCCCTGAAAGAGGAGCTTCTGACTTTTCTGAGATAATACATGGGCATGTTAGTTTAGAATTGCTCTGTTTGATAACCAGTCTAGATAACCAGACACACTCTTTATTCTAGATTTTCCTGGACTATTTCATCCCATAGAATGAGGTTTGAATTAAAGCCGGTAGGAAAAGATGTCTGTAATTTAGGGACAAGTAATTCTTTCCATAGATGGGAGGGAAGATCCAGGTTTTATTCCAGGTAATCCCGAGACCATCATATTTGAAGATACCCCTATTGTTGTTTTCCTCTTATTTTTAAACATCCACTGTAAGATATCCAAGATTTGGCTCAAAGACCTGATACAACACACTCTGCAGGCAATCAGAGCCAAGGTGCACAGAGACACTGGGTGGGCTCTCGAGAAGTATTTTGAAAGCTGCAGTCCTTCACCAAGAGCAGCAAGAAACCCACAGTGCCAAGGAAGATCCATGTGCAAGCCATGACCCAACTCAGTGAGCACTGCCTCTCAGTGTCAGCAAAAAAAATGGAATATTGATCATTGTACTTGGAAAGGAGGAACCTTTGTATGAGGCAAAGCAGAAGCTGAAGATAGTTTGACAAGAAAACCACTGTCACCTGGAGTCATAGGGGAAATGTGTCTGCCCTTCCACATCAGCACAGGAAACTTCTTTCTCCACTCATATTTAGGCAGTGCCCTCATGCAGGGCCACTGATCAGTCCAGCATTGCTTCAGTCACAGCCAGTAATGCAAAACTTTCCTTGGAGGACAATCTGTCATCCTATCTTGAAATTCATGTGTCCTGAAACCTCCCACGAAATGCCCCTCCCTGGCCTGTTCACATTCAAGGGCAAAAGATGCTATTACTGCTGAAAATTAGTAAAATTGTATGTCCAACCCAAGCAGAAGAGACAAACCTCTGCTAATGTCCACGGGGCAAGGAACAAAAAGGAGAGACAAATAGATGAGGGTAACAAAAACAGTTACATTGTGCCTACAAGAGCAAGTAAAATACCTTTGCATATTCGCTAAGATTTGTTCAAAAGTTCAGAAAATTCCCTCCAGTAATATAATGGGTGATAATTCAATTTATTTATGTTTTTAAGGCATGAAGACTAGCTTTAATTTCCCTCAACTGTGCCTCTATTATTATTAATCTACTTATCTTCTAAAAAGATCATCTAAACTACACTTCAATAGGGAATGTGATCTTTGGCCATGTAGGGCTTTGCAATTATCCAGTTCTGAATGAACTTGTTGTTAAAACATTTTTTAAGTCTAATGAAAACATTAGATCAATTCCTCACAGTGATAGCTGTCATTAAATCAATAATGTGTGTAAGTCCATTATACTGATATTTGACATGAACTGCCGAAGGTCTGCTAACAATGAAACCATACTCAAGTGTGTCCTCTGCTAAGCATATTTTATATGAGATAAAAATCTGTTAAGTCTACAGTAACTGAAACTTTTCTTCTTTAACTAAAATAAACAGAGATGTGAAATGTTACTGTAACTCACACTAGGACCACCATGATCACATAGGTTTTGGAGCTGGTGCTTTTATCACACCTTTATCACAGCTGTGCTCTCAAATCAGTCAGAAAAGCTTTTTTTGATTGTTTATCTGTGTAGCTTACAAAGAACAGGCAGAGGTTTCATAATGAAGCTCTGATGGAGGACTTGATCCTACCCCCTCTAAAAGCAGCCTTGCTGTCACCAACTTCAGTAAAAGTTGGATGGCTCCTCAAGTCCCTGGGAAATGGACTTGAGGAACAGTCTTCTGGCTGAGGATCTTCCCAAGGAGGAATAGCATCTTTGCATCACAGTGCAGCAGCTTGCAGGGGCAAGAAACACAGCCAGACCCATTTCTCCACAGAAAGGAGCAGTTTCATTGTGTATTCCATTATATTGCAAATGGGAAAAATAACTGGAGGACATCGAGCTCTGTGTTTCAAAAATATTTTTCCAGTGGCCTACAAATTCAATTTCCACTCCTACCACGTGTGCTTCAGCAACAGCCTCAATGCAATCCTGTGAGACTCTGATGTCTGATGTAATGTATTATGGGACTCTTGCCATGAGAGAAACATAAAACTTGAGAAATTGGCTAGCTGATAGAATGACTGAAGACTGCTCAGCATGCTGCCTCTCAAGATTTCTAAACCTAGTGGTGGTAGGTAACATTCGCTCACAGGCAAGGGAGCTGTGAGTACACAAGGGTAATGGGAAATAACAGTCAATGGCAGACATTGACAATTTTCTGGCTGAAAAGATCACTTTAAACTGAAAATCCAAACTAATTAATTTTGAAGATGTTAAAGATTTACTGTGAAGTGGGCAGAGGATCACTTAATTTTTGGAAATTTGGTCCTTAGAAAATGCAATTTTTCACAAAAAAAAATGCAATAATTGATAGGGGAAAAAAATCCCCAAAACAATCCCACCTGAGACATTCTCTGAGGCTTTGGTTTCTGTAATATGCCCAGCAGACAATCCCAACCAGTATCGAAGTGGAGCGAGCCCCAAGCAGAGTCGGGTCCTACCCTGCCCTGTGCGATGGCTCCCACTAATGGCAGCAAGGGAAAGCTCGGGCATCCCCAACAGAGCAGAGACTGAAAAAACCCTCTGCAAATCCTTCTTCAAACATTTTTGGTGTTTGGTTTTAAATGTCTAAAAATACAGTTACCAATTAGATTTTCATTTATTTGTTCCATAGTCAGAATATGCAGCACGACAGAAAATAATCTGAATATTAGTCTCCTTGGATGGGTTTCGTCTTACCATCAGACACCTGCAATGGAGACTTCTGGAGATACATGGGAGCAAGATCCAGGGTGTGATTCCCATGGATGGTCTGACCTATTTCAGGCACAGAATGAGTCATGAATTCAACTTCCCTACTAACTTCTGTCTTGACTGCACATGGAGTTGGGGCAGCTGGTCCAGACATGTGATGGAGCTGGCCCCAGAGTGACTGCAAGGAGATGTCACACAGAAAACACCATCCTTGTGCTCAGCCAGTGAGGATGATGGTGGTTGAAATGAGGACACTACGTAGGACTCCCTCCTCGGGGGCCCAAACTGTGGGACCAGGGATGGAGGTCCTTGTTTATGGCTGGGGAGAGTTTCAAGCCCTGTATCACAGTGTCTTGGGATTTTGGTCAAGTTGGTGCTCCACGTCTCTTACAAGGAGAGAAAGTCCAAAACACTTGGGTGAGGACTGGTAACCATGGAAGGAGATGGACAAATATGTTTGTTTTACATTTCAGTTTTGAGTACAACAAAGATTATCAAGACAGCTGAGTGATTTGCTGTTGGTAATGTTGCAGAGATATCTTCTTGCCATCAGACACAGAGACCAGGTGCAGACCGTCCTTGGGTCCCACTTCTAAATCTCAGATACATTTTTATTCCTCTGACTCAAGGAATAAACATGAAAGGATTACAGCTAATCAGATAAGTATGTCTTTATTTAACTGTAACATCAAAAATTAAGCTTGCAGTATGTTCTTAAGAGATAGAGTCTTCAATCTAATTCAAAGATTTTTTTGAAAGATTTTTTTCCTTTTAATTAAATAGTGTTGATTTTATTTGACATTTGATTTCAAGCAAGCAGCCAGTGTTTCTCCTTCACTGTCTGCCTCAAACCTGTGTGTAACATCACAGTCAAAACCCACTTCTCCTGAGCACTGCTGCATTTTAGGTTCTCTGTGGGTGACACAGATTGGCCCAGGTGCAGATCAGACAGATTTCCCACTGAGGAGCAGGATTTCTGTCCTGTGCAGGTAGCACAGTCTGCATTTGGCATATGTAGGTGCAGAGAAAGTGAACCTGCTGGCACAGGATGGGCCTTCCTCATGTCAAGGTACAAGTTATGCTGAGATCAGCAACACAGCAAATACCATGAAAATATCCAGGAATATATTTTGAATAGCTTGTTCCCCTGTACTGGTCCACAGTGGGGCCAGACTGGTGCCCAGCAGGTATGACCAATAGCAAGAGGCTGAAGACATGAAATGTCGTTCCTTTTCAGCAGCCTGTCCAAATCCAATGTGTTTTCTATTTCAGCTCCATGGATGAAAACCTTAGGGCTTAGCTGGGGTCATTCCTCTGGTCTGGACCCGGTCTCATGCCATCCACAGTGGCATGGTGGTAGAGGGAGGAAGGGCAAAGCTTCCACTCTTGAGGGCAGTGCTCCTTGCAGGACCACAGTGGTGGCCTGTGAGGATCTCCTCGTGTTCAAATCCACACACGTAACTGCAGAACCCAAGATGGAACCTACAGAGATACTCCATCAGCAGCAAAAGCAAGATTAGGGAAAATGTGAGGTTGCTGATGAATCAATTGGGTGTCCTGGTAATGGAAGACATGGAGAAGGTGGAATTACTGAATGCCGCCTTTGCCTCAGTCTTACTGCTGATGTCAGCCCCCAGGAGTACCTGAGGTAAGAGAAGAAGGCAAGAGAAAGGATGACTTCCCTTGGTCATAGAGGATTGGGTTAGAGATCAGCTAACACACTTAACTCCCATAAATCCGTGGGCCCTGATGGGATGCACCCACAGGGGCTGAGGGAGCTGGCAGAGGTTGCTAAGCCACTCCCCAACTTTGAAAAGCCGTGGAGAATGAGAGAGGTGCCCAGTGACTGGAGGAAGGCAGGAATATTACTCCCAACTTTAAAAAAAAAGGGAATACCCAGTACTTTAAAGCAGGAGTACCCAGGAAATTACTGGCCAGTCAGCCACACCTCCATCCCAGGAAAGGTGTGGGAACAGGTAATTCTGGAGGTCATCACCAAGCATGTAGAAGAAAAGAAGGTCATCAGGAGAAGTCAGCATGGATTAAGTAAGGGGAAAGAAATTATGTTTGAGCTGGGCTAGTTCAGTCTGCAGAAGACAAGGCTGAGAGAGGATCTCACTAATGCATATAAATATCTCCAAGGCAGGTGTCAGGGGATGGTGCTGGACTCTTCTAGTGATGCCCAGCAAGAGGATGAGGAGCAATGGTCATAAACTAAAACACAGGATGTTCCACCGTAGCATGAAGAAGAACTTCTTAACATGAAGGGTGGCAGAGCACTGGAGCAGCTGCCCAGGGAGGTCATGGAGTCTCCCCTTTCTGGAGCCATTCCAAACCCACCTGGACACATTCCTGTGCCACCTGCTCCAGGTGACCCTGCCTTGGCAGGGGGGGTTGTATTGGATGACCTCCAAAGGTACCTTCTAATCCAAACAATTCTGTGATTGTGTAATATGTGAAGACAGAATGTAAGTTCTCCAGAATGGGATAAAATAAATAATAAAAGAGCTAAAAAGAGGATGCTATGCTCTACAGAAGTATTCACACAAATATATTAAGGTTTCAAATCAGGATGTCAGAAGTTTGTAAACACCTGCCTTAGCATCTGCTGGGAAAGAGCCCTGTATCCACTCAATTCCCCTCTCATTTGTTGCTGAAACTGGAAGCTGCCCAGTGAACGAGGCAGGAAATTTGAAGAGGAAGGAGACATGGTGAAGGCAGCTGAATGGTGTCCTGGGGCACTGGCTGGTATCTCTGTCCCTGCTGAAGACTTTTTCTGAGATACTGCCAAGTCATCCAAACCACACATTGAAAGCTGTGTCTCAGTAATTGTGTGGGGTTTTGCTTTTCGAATGCATAAATTAATATCCCAAGTTCTGATTCACAAAACTGCTGAGCACTCTTTGCTGTAAAAGAAAACAAGGGCACTGTCCTTCCAGCACATAAAATGCTAGAGAATGTGAAGTGTTCAGAAAAATCAGGTCATTAGGCATGCAAATTGGGTCATCAAAATTAGTGGATCTTTTTGACATTAATCTCTCTAGACTTCTTCCTGGGAAAACAGGGAGATCCCATACCCTACAGGAGAGTTGTGAACGAAATTAATTTAATGTTTATTTCTCCAGCAGCTCCCACTCCATCTGATGCTGATGCTATTTGCATGTCGGGTGGGCTGTTTCTTCCTCTTTCTCACTCACCACTATCTCTGAGGAGGCAGCTGTTCTGGCACAAAGCATGCCGAGCCCTGGACAGACATGGAATGGGAGTCCTGCCCCGTCCCCTACAAACACACCTGGCATCTCTGGTGCTGATGGCTTTATCTGGGCTCTTGACCACAATGATTTTGAGCTCCCAAATTTTAAAATTTGCTCATATTTGAGCACTGTGTCACATGTCCAGAGTATTGTGAGGGCCAGGATGACCTGACCACCGCCCAGCTTCAGGGCAGCGTTCCACTGCATAGAGCTTCCCAACAGCAAAAGCAACTTCTGAACACTCCTGTTCTTCAAAATGGTTCTGCTCCCCTTCCATTTAGACGAGCCCAAGTCAATTATCCCTTAAGTAAAACACTAAAACTCCTACCGCAGATGTTTAAAGTTAGAATTTCTCAGAACAAAGAGCTTATTCAGCTCGAAAAGACTTACTACCTACGGAGCAGTGCTAACGTCTTAGCTCCCCGCTGCTCCAGTCCCCAGCATCTGGGGGCTGTCTCAGTCACTGCTCAGCCTGCCACCCCAAATCCTGCTGCCAGCGGAGGCAGCAGGGTGGGACCCCTCAAAACTGCTGTGCCTCCATCACCCACGGCTTTGTCAAGGGACTCGGGGAGAGAGCTATGGCTGCATCTGAAGCCACGGCGATCATCAGGGAGGACTTATTTCAATATGTTCTTGAAACTATCTGATGTCAAGTTACGTGTCTCAGGGGGATGCGAGTTCCGTGTAGTTTGTTATGCCATCTGTTAAGAAAGGCAGCCACTCGTCTCTCCGCTCCGTGACCACAGATGGGGAGTTTTTCCCCCTGTGTGCATTACTGTCAATATATGCCAAAGCCTTCCTAGCTGGAGCCAGGTGGAATCACCACCACGACGAGCACGCCTGGGAAGAAGGGTGCTGCTGCACGGGCCTTCCCAAGCACCTTGGGCATGCAGGCAAGCTGAATGAACAGAGACAGCCTGCATCAGCGAGGGCAGGTCCCCAAAACCCCTCTGACTTGCAGGACACCGAGCAAAAACTCCAGCAGAAGAGCACAAGGATGAGGTTGTGTGGCTCCGCTGCAGGTTTGACCCTCCTGTTGGCTGGCTGCGGATGGTGCTTGCCCGATATCACCTTCTGGCAACAGCACCGTGAACCTCAGACACAGAAAGAAATCCAAACTGCTGCCTCTGTGGAGATGCCTCAGCTCCCAGTGGAGCCTTGGTGTGAGCTTAACTGAACACAGTGTCTCCAGTGCCCCAGACTTCAAAGGAAAGCGTGTTCTGCTGACTGACCCACCGAGTCCTGCGGGGAAAAAGCAAACGCGGAATGAGCAGCAGGTCTCCAGTGCCCTTAAGCAGCTATTGACTTCAGCATCAATAATACTCCTTTTTTTCCAGGGGTGATTATCACACCTTTTAATATTGACATGACACTTTTCCAGTGTAACTGGGTCCATTTCTGAGCCTGTGGGCTGGAAGTTTTAAAGGGAGGCTTTACAGACAGGAGACTGTAACTGGAAGTTTTATAGAAAATTGGAAGACTTACAGAAAGGGGATGTTGGTTGGGAAGGAAAGTTTTACAAAAAGAGGCAGCCTACTCAGATATCTCTCCACATGTGATCCCTTTGGAACAGGTATTTCACCCAAGCAGAATGGCTTTGTATTTATTTTCACTGGAAAGTAAATGTTTGTCCTCCTCTCACAGCACTGCTCCCATCACAAGGGTGGCAGCAGCCAGTGGCATTCCCCAGTGCAAGCAGCTCTGCTGTCCTCTGGGAAGACACAAGTCAGCAGCAAAAGCAGCAAAGCAGCTCCTTGCATATGAGGAAGCATTTTGGAGGTGGGCATGCCAGAAAGGGCATCTGAAAATGAATCAAAAAATATCATTTTTTACACCAATGTTAGAAATATCTTCCCCCTTCACCCCCAGCCCTGCTCCCAGCAGCCAGAGGTGCTCAGCCCTTCTGCAAACCTGCTTTCAAAGCTCAGACCTAGGTGCTGTCTTGGCAGGCAGCATTTTGGAGAGCCAACAGATGTTTGCATCTATAACTTCTTACAAAAGCCGAGCTGGCCTCAGTGAACACAGAGCTCAACCAAACCTTGGCAAAGCCTCAGGGGCTCTTGCTCCTCACACCTACTCTGACCAGGCTCTGTGCAACTGCAAAGGCAGCTGAGGTGGTCCCTGCTTCAGACGTGCCACACTGGGGATCAGGTGGGAACCCCAGAAATCCTGAGGGATGGGGGCAGAGCCTGAGGTGCCATGGAGACTCCAAAGGACCAACACTTCTCACCCTAGATTTTTCCAGACAAATGCAACTTCTGACTGACGCCCATTTCATCCATGCAAGGATTTCACCTTTGAAGTCTGTATGGAGTTAAGGCTCCTTCCTCCCATCTCACACTGAAGAATCAGGAATTAATTTACCAAATGATGTAGCCAAATAAAAAAAATGAAACTACTTTAATACAATGCTCTGACTAATGGAAAGGGTAACTTAATTTTACGATCTTTTCTCTACTTCCTCCATCAATTTACTTTTGCTATAATTTAAGTTTACACATACCTATGAAACAACCCTAAGAACCCATAAAACCCTTTTCAAACAAACAGATAAGTTATGCACATGCCTCTTTGAGGCATGTGAATCCTTGTACTTAAAGCAACTTCCAGTGCTGCCTGCAATGGCCTCTCAGCAGGCTCTGCACATATTCATTCTGAGTGCCCACATGTTGCACCTGCATGTCTGATGGCATGGCAAGGGGACAGCTGGCAGGATCCCCTGGCTTGAGGATGCTTCAGCCACGGACCAAACTCACCAGCATTTATGTGGGGACCCACACAGGTGTAATTTTCCTCCAGGTCTCTTACAACTGGGAAGCTGCCAGTGCTACATCTGCCTCTAGAAGCTGAGTCTTGTGACAAATATTTGGACTCCAAAAAAAGGGCCTCAGGAGGGAAAGAATTAGGCATAACCCTTAAAACAAATGAAATCTTTATGTGCTAGTATCTGCATTCCCATCTCAGTCTCCATCAAGCTTTTCACACACTGCTTTGGGGGGTGGGCAGGCCAGAGTCATGGCCCCTTGGAGGGATCTGCTGGTTGAGAGAGCATGTCCTTAGACACTAGGAAGGGCAGAAACAACACAGATCTCCAATAAGAGAAACACTTGCTCCTTTCTGCACCTGTAAAGTTCCCCAGATGGACACCCACTAGGGTTGCCAGATCTAAAATCTGAAAACACGAGGTGCAGCAGCCACAGCAGCTGGAGGAAGATGTGAGGAACGATTTTCCCATCATGTCATTCAAAAAAAACCCCATTGGAAATGGAAGAGAAGATGGAATAAAAGTAGAGGGAAAAAAAGCAGAAAAGGAAGAATAAAAGCTGCAAAGCGACCAGGGTGGAAAGGAGAGGAATAGAAGCAACAGAAAATGGGAAAAAAACCCATCAGTTTCAGTCCTGAAAATGAGTACTTTTGGAGAAACTTAACAATTCTGCTCTTATAAAAAGTGAAATCCAAACAAAAACCCTAAGTGGGTGAAAATGCTGTCCTTAATAAAAAACTCATGATCTCCTCAATTTTTTAGGCAAATGACCAGCAACATGACAACTTTTATGCATCAATCCTTAGGAAACAGCTCTCCCCGTGACTCCTGTCAAGGAGGACAAGGGATTAGCTCAGGCACTGAGGAGCTGACATAGTTAAACACTGCTGCTGGCAGATACAATCCAGTTTATGACTGAGGTTGTAAAAATACGCATGAAAGCAAATTCGTAAGAAAGAGGCTCTAATGAAGATGTATAGAAGGGCTGTAATGCCATGTAGCCTCTTGATAGCTAAGGCCCTGATCCTGCAAATTAAGCTAAGCGGCAAAGTTAATCAGATGCATAAGCATTTGCAACATCAGTGGTTTTTTTTCTTCCCCAAATGAGCTAAATTCAAAAAGCCTTGGTTTAAATTACACGAAGATATTAGCAACATCAGTTCTTTATTAGGAACAGTTTATTCATTCATGGTGTACAGTACGGAGCAACACGCCTGGCATGGTTAGCGATGCGTGAACCTGAAGGGGAAGAAATCCCTTTGCATTCCCTTCACAGCCAAGTTGCACAACAATTCAGGCTGCTGCCTCAGCAGCCAAATGGGCATTTTTCCAAGCCTAAAAGTCAGCAACGAACCCAAGTGTTAAGGCAGCTTTGTTCTCCCTTAAAGCTGACCAGATACCCTTGGAAAACTGCCTTGGATCACCCTTCTTCCTCCCCATCTTCTCCCTGACAGCCTCTTTCTCTAAAATGTCACAACCATGATGTTCCTTTCCAAATCACATGGCATCACAGAGTCAACAGCTAAACTTTTGGCTTATGGCAAAGCTATGGAAGTCCTGGTGAGGATGGCAAAACTAAAGCAATACACCTGAGGTATGAGGAGAAGTAACACTCCAGGCTCTCCAGCTCTTGTGTTTGAAAAGTAAGTTTAAAGCTGTGGCAAACGTATTAGCAGCAGGCCTGGTAGGGTGACACTCGAGAGCCATCCTGTGCTTGTCTTCATGGCAGGGAACAAAGCAAGGCAGAAAATCCTGCTTATAATTTGCACACCTCAAACACATCACTAAAAACACCTCTTTTGTGTGATGCAGGACATCTTGTTCAATGAGGGAGGAACACTGTCAGAAGCTGAAGGGACAAAGGAGAGCGAGGATCCTGCTCCCTGATCACAATATAACATGATCAAGGCTGGGAGGCCAGGGGACCTTGTTGTCCCCTCAGCACCCTGGTAAGGCTTTCTGAGTTGATCAGTAGAATGGTAATTGTTTCTCATTTCAGTAAATTTTTAGAGAGGATAACAAAGCTCATGAGACACTGCTGTGAGGTGAGCAGAGATGTCCTTCTCCACAGTGAAAGGCAGGCAATGCTGGGATGGGATGTTGTTATGAACCGGTTTAAACCCAGAAAAGCCAAGAATGCTAAGAGTCTGGGTATAAACTGGAAATAACATAAAAGATTCTAAAATGTCCCCTAACGAGATTAAAACCAAACGAGATTAGATGTTATTGCCGAAAAAATTGGTGTATTTTATTTAATAGTAAATGCGACAGAGAGAAAGAAAGGAAAAAGAGTAGAGAAAAGTTAGAAAGAGATGTGCGTGGGGGGATTGGGGGAGACAGGAAGAGGGGAGACCAGGGTTAGATGGCAGCATATCACCCATCCGAGGCTCCTGATGGTTCGTTGCTCTCCTCCGTCTGATCTTCTGGTGGTGCTGAAGGTCCCCTGTTGGTGCCATGTCCATGCCGCCACGCCATGCCGGGCCGCCAAGCCAGACCGGGCCGGGCCGGGCCACGCTGGGCCGCTCTGGGCCGCCAGGAAGCTGGGATGAGTACCGAGTTCCGTGGGTTAATATACATTTTGAGCCAGGTAGAAAACGCCCATGTACCTCCCTTTGCAGACACTGTCCCTTGCAACACTGGGGGGCTGTTGCATCAGCTCTTGTGCTCTGGGGGCTCCTTTTTGGGGGGTCTCTGTGTCGGGCATGTCTCCCCTTCTGCTGCGGATACACCCAACACACCCAAGGCCTTCTCTCCCCCCTCCCCTTCATGCGAGCAGCTGATAGCTCCGGGGCTGCACTGTCCCACCTAGGGAGATGTTAAGTTGTGTGTCCTTTGAACGTCCCTTGGCTCTGTGTTGTTATCTTATCTTCATCAGCGGGCAGTTGGGTGCCTCTGTCCACCACGAAGGGTGTGGTGCTCTTCTTTGCAGCTTTTTGTAACACAGTTCCAAAAAGCAGGGAAAATGTTTAACTCATAAAACTATAATATTTCAGTCTCTGACAGAAGTTTAGCTAAACCGTGATACACAGCAATGATGTATAAAGGGTAAAATAGTGTAAAACCTTTTAGAAAGAAATTTAAAAGAAGCTTTATTCAGGAAGAAGTATAGCATCAAGGGAAAAGAGGACTACAAAAAGAACAAGCAAGCAAATGGCTTTTGATCTTCTCCAACACTTCTTAAGAGGCTTAAGTGCAAATTTCTAAACATATTTTTCTCATTATATATCCTCTCCACTTTCTATTGTCTCTTATAAGATTAATTTCTCACCCAAGCATTCCAGCAACCTCCTTGACTAGTACTGCCTATTTAGCAAACATTTTCATCCCTCACCATGGTTGTACTTTCATATAAGTCTGCACTGAATGACTGGAATGCATTTAGAAACCAAGAGTGCCTATAAAAATTTCACTGGGCATGAACTGAAATTTCAGGAAAATCCCCCAAATTCAGTGGTCATTTGTAGTCATTCATGACATAAATTGTGCGACAGGAGCAAAGGATCTAACCTTGTCTTTGAATGTTGGTCTTGTACTGAGAAGCAAGATAGCAATGACAAGAGTGGAGCAGTTTTACTCACAAAGATACACTTTTTAGTTCCTCAGTCACAAATGCATGGAAAATACTTTGAGTACATATAATTGTTCTTTCTTTTTCAGTCTTGGCTCTATAAATCTTATTGGTCTTTCCTGGAGATAAATACTGTGCCAGATGGACTTTTGTTCTGACCTAGTACACAACTTGCATGGTTGTAGGACCAAGACCTAGCTTTCCAAAATTTTCCAGGTTTGGAAGCACCGAAAAATAGAAAAGGAAAGGAAAAAGGAATGCCATCAATATAGTAACAGTTTTAAGTTTTGGTGGGTGGTATTATTATTATTATTATTGTTATTACTATTATTACTAATACTACTATTTTTATTATTCCCCAAACTATTCATAATAACCACAAAAGTAATACGTAGTTGGAATGACAAGAAGAAAAACAAGTGACAAGAGAAAAAGAAGAAAAAGAAAGAAATCCCCAACTGCTCATTTTATTTCCCATAAGTCAAAAAGAGACGAAATGAGTATTAAAATTATCTTAAGAAGTGAAAATAAATGCCAAATATTATTAGCTAAAAAAAAATGCTGCTTCATTTCAAATCTGCAAGAGAAAATTGGCTATTTCTATAATTTATTAAATATGAATTAAATTAATTCCATTCATTCATGAGGTAACCTCTGCATTTCAGTTTAACCTCTCTGCATCAGAGTGCCGGATGAAGGGGACATGGAGGGAAAAGAAGAGGGAGCTTCCTGGAGTGCTTTGTGCTGAGCCTATTTTGGGTTGCATAGCAGCTGGTGGGCAACTGTGGGCAGCATCCATGAGCTATGGCAACGCTTGGGGTGACGGCTGGCAGCTGTGCCAGCCCTTGGATCAGTCCCGAAGCCCAGAAACACAAAGACATCATGAAGCTGTTTTCCTCCCTTGTCTTGTGCGGAGCCTCCTGGGAGGCACTGAGACAAAACCTGGCACTGATGTTCTTCTTGATCTCTGTCAGCCAGAGCTTCCACACCCAGACACATACAGCCCATGGGCACTCACAGAATTGGACCAATGTGTTTCAGAGAGCTCTTCTTACAGTCAGGGCCATAACAAACTCCACATGTACGTCAGCTCTTGGAATAACTGCTGGAACAAGACCAAAC
The DNA here is from genome assembly GCA_013396875.1 of Vireo altiloquus. Lineage (NCBI taxonomy): Eukaryota > Metazoa > Chordata > Aves > Passeriformes > Vireonidae > Vireo > Vireo altiloquus. The sequence continues at coordinate 106,198 of VZRF01003301.1, forward strand.
TGGTAGGCAGGATGCTTAGGCCAACAAAGCCTGGCTTTCAAACTCGGAAATGTCTGATAGCAGCACTTCCTTAGCTTGCTGCAGAAGAACCCTTTTGGTCAATTTAGGCACTAAATAGCACTGCTGACCTATTCTCTTTGCAGGACGCCTGGCATGGTGCAAAAGCGCTTTCTGGAATAATCTGTTCAGCAAAACTCCACATCTGCTGTGCAAACTGAAGGACACACCACGAGCTGGTACTTGTGCAATCACTGACATATGCTGTTGAGCTGATTTGTATCGTCAATACAAGCATAAAGGTGAGCAGGTTCTGGGAGGTACAACACAAAGTCAGTGGAACCAGAGCAGGCAGCATGGCAGCACAGCTCCTGCTGGAAAGAGAGAAATGCAAACATCAGTCCCTGGCTTCTGGATAACCAAATAAAAAATACTTGTCAACAAAAAAAACAACAAAATCAATCCTTTTTTTAAGTGGCTGGCAAACCTGATGTAGCCAAAACATCAAGCAGATGAAAGATGCTGCATTTTCCCCTGCAAATTTCTGCCTGCAGAGAGCACTTGGCCACGACTCTCCCCAGATTAACAAGGCCAGCAGCTCCTATCAAAGAGCAGCCTTTGCTCTGCAGCTGCAGCCTGACACCTGTCAGCTTAATCAGCTGGATTTGAAACATTCCCCAAACTCCCTGTCTCCATCTGGGAGGAGGCAGCCCAACTTGAGTTCATGCTGGATTCATTCAGAGCCCAAGGGTGATTGATAAATGTCCTTCCTTCCACTGGCATCTGCCATCTGGTACCTGAGCTGAAGAGATACAGAACTTTGCTGGTATGTCACAGATCTGCTCCAGGGGCTCTCTGCTACTGCCACCACCGTGAGAGGTAACAACAGCAGCCAGGAGAAGCAGGGAGCCTCAGCAGCAGAGCCTCCTGCCATGCCTGCCATGGAGTTCTGGCAAGGTAGCACCATGGTGAGGCTGGAAATGGAGCTCCCATGGCAAACCACCTGGCATGAAATGACCTCACTGGAGACTTTCTTAGTACAGGATTTCTGGATGATGCAGTAAAGCTGACTGTAATGCTAATTGTCTTATAGGACCCGAGCATCCATTTGAATCCTGCTGTAAGTAATCAGTAAAAATAGGATTTCACTAATTCCCAGTCACAGGAGTGTTGTGCATGCGCACACACACACACACACACACACAGAGAACAGTGTCTTCTCCAGAGAGATCTAGTGCAAGGATTTTGGGGCCATGAGGAGGTTTGGGTGGCAGCTTGTGATGGTTTCAGCATTGGTTGCAGTCCCAGAATCTCAGAACAGTCTGAGCTGGAAAGGACCCAGAAGGATCATGGAGTCCCACTCCTAAGTGAATGGCCCCTATGGGGATCAAGCCTGTGACCTTGTTAGCACCATGCTCTAACCAAGAGAGCTAATCTCAGTTTTGCTCAACTCTCTTATAATTCGTATAATCCTTATATATGCTCTCATAATAAGCATAGACCCCTCATCCCATAGGAAAAGTGAATGATGCTTCCAAAATAACCTTAAGTGAAGCAGGTTGAATGTGGCTGAGCTGCCAGGAGCTTTTGCAGCACCTTACAGGACAATGCTCTCACTTCAGTCTTTTGATTGACACTGGAATGCTGAAAATACAAAGAGGAAATTGAAAATTCACTTTCCCCCCACTGCTTTGGAAGTAAAACTGAAGACTTCACCTCACCCACATTTGCTTCCCATCAAAGCCACATCAAAGGATGTTCCCACAGCTGTGATTCTAAAATCAGACCGCATGAACAGTCAACAAGCAAAGAACCACACAGCCACTTCTGCTCTTGTCCCTGGGATTGCTCAGGGGTGTGGAACAGGGACACTTGCCTCCCGAGACCCAGCTGCCACTGTTCTCCCTGGACAGCAGAACATGAAGTCATCAGTGTGTAGAGCAGGTGCTTCACAATGTAGTATCCACACAACCTTCATATGGGCATCTCTAGTCCTCCAGTGCCTCTCAAGTAATTCACTTTTCTTGTTTTAAGCAATGAGAAAATGGTGGGGGGTTTTGGGGTTTTTCCTAAGAGGTAAAACTAAAGATTGTTCCATATTGTCAAGCCAATTTTTAATTGTTTGGGGAGCTGCTGAGAAGAATTTTCATGGTATTTTGGGGTTCGAGGTTGAAAAGTGTTCCTGTCTTGAAATACTTTTTCCAAGCTTAGTTTCTTTGTCTAACTAGATCAGTAAACTAATGTATGACCCAAACATAATGACTTCATTTCTAGATCAGTAAAAACTTCAAAGGAACATGTTCATTGCAGACTACAAAACTGTCCTAGAATATTCACTGAGATACTCTGCATCAGGAAACATATACATATTCATTAGCAGGTTTTATTTATCTTCAAAACACTACAGTTCTGAAAAAACAAATCAAACAGAGGTCTAAAAAGCCTTTGTATTCAGCCAAGACTACTTGGGAAATGATTAGTATTACTGCAGTTGTACTGAGTAGACAGGGTTATTAATTAAGACATATCGGTTTGCTCTGGTGCACTCTATCCTCAGCAGAAGATCTGTCAAGTTATTGTGGTTTGTACAAAAGTTTTCTCTACATACCATTTATCCTCTTTTCTAAAATAAAAACAACTAAAGCTCTTCATGCTTTCAAATTTCTCAGGGCTCTAATCACTGAAAGCAATGTCAAAAATCCTAGCCACCACAATCTTAATAAACTCAATTTAGAAATATACTTGCTACAATTTAAAAGTATCTTTCTGTTCTCTCAGTAAATAACCCCATAATTTGTTTTATGGGCTTCGAGTCTGGGAACAACTGCCAGCAGTCTGTGTTCTGTGGAACAACAATCTTCTGGAGATTTGTGTTTGATTCGCCACAGAAATGAAATCTAACCTCCTCAGAGGAGAACAATGACCCAATAGTCCTGTATGAGGCTGAGAATTAGGGGAGAGGAATTCAGTATTGCCATAACATCAAGCTTCTTGTGTGATCTTGGACAGCATCCTTGTGAAGGTCTACCCTGCTCTGTCTGGGAAGCGGCGTGACTGTGATGAATTGGTGTATCTGGAGCTTCATGTCACTGGTCTCTTTCTGGGTCCTGAGCCAGGTCCTACTGAGCCCTTGCTGGTACCTCTGCACTGATCTGCCTTGTAACCCTGAGAGTATTTGTGGTCATGGACCTGAGAAGTCTAGAAAATGAGCTTTGATTCCTGCGACACTGGGCTTCAGCAGTTGCTGAGGTAGCTCATATATCTCCACAGACCCTTAATTCTCCTGCAGCATTTTATTCTTAATTTTAAAATGGTAATGATAGTGGTGAGTGGTGAGGAGAGTCTGGCCACCCTTTCTGGGAGTAACAACAGTTCAGTGAGCTGGACCATTCATCCCAAGGTGATCTCTGATGTCTTCTCTTTACTGATACAGGTATAGCCATTCTCTTAATAAGAGGACTCACTTGCTTTTTAAAGAATGGCCCTGTGGTAAGTAGTGTGGCCTGCGATTGTGCCGATTGAAAAAATGGCCTATGAAACAATAACACAGTACTGGTGCCTAACAGAAGGAAATCTGTGCTTTCCCTAAACAAAACTGCAAAGAAGTATAAGCAGATCCAGACTTCAAAAAGGCAGTGCACAAGATAACCCTTCTGTTTCTTAAGCTAATTGTGCCAGTAGCTGCTCAAAGTAGAACTGCATAATGATTCCTAATCTTCCTCAAGTTCTGACCAAAGTGATGCTCTTATGAGATATTTGTGTTTCCTTCTCCTACTGAGATTAGGAGTGAGTGTCCTCACTCCTCACAAGGAGTGAGATTGTGAGTGTCCCTACCTCGAAGAATCACAAAGTAAATACACAAAGCAAGACAACCAATATATGGAAAACACAGTATTGAGGATCATAAAGGAACAGAGGGGCAACTATGAGAAGTGAAATGGCCACTGTCACAGCATGCCAACTCCATGGAAAGCATGCTGCATGGTTTATGTCCCACAGTAGGCACAGCCACTTCAGCATTGGATGAAGGTGTTCTGAGATAAGCACAGCAACTCTTCTACCCCTCACACACTCAATGCACAGTCCAAGGCTGCAGACTGAACTGGCACAAGCCTCTTTCTGCAACTCCTATTAAAACTGGTCTTTCTTAAAAATCATTCCACCTGGAAATTTCAGAGATAATATTTTTTTCTGACAAAAGCACCAAATGTCTTTTGGAGGTGGGTTTTTTCATTCTTCCCTCAAAGTTAAGAAGAACATTTCAGTCTCAATGGCAAATTTCAAAAGAGTTAATTGATATTCCTAGCTTTTCTCTGTCAAGTATACGTTAGCGGATTCAGCCCAAATCCCTGTGTCCAGCAAAGCCTGAATTATCATCAGCAACCCAACATGACTATCTATGGTTTAAATTCTGATGTGCTTAGCTGGAGATACATTTTCTTCTTTTTACAGCTTTTATAGTTCTTCACCTTTTTTATTTTTCAACTCTCCTTACTCCACAACTCCTTCAACTCTTTTTCCTTCATCCAAGTTCTCTGTAAGAGACTTCTCATGCCCTGTACTAGGAGGACATACACAAAACTGTTAGACTTTCAGCTTCTTTGAGCCTGCTTCTGAGCTTGCAAGTTCCCTCTGCAGTATAGGTCGTTTCTGAATGCAAAAGCTTTAGTCTAGATGCATGCTGTCAAATACTCCTGGGAAAATCCTATCACTATTCTAAGATGGGTAGTCTTCATACACCATCTAGCAGATGGGGCAAGGCTTGATCTTTGCATTTACCAAAAGGGTCTTGGCAAGCATTGGGGGATTGTCTGTGCTGAGTTAACGTGAAACTCTTCTACTTCAGTGATTTTAGGATCAAGTTGCCAAAGCAAAGCCACCATGTGGAGCCTACTACAGAGCTTCCTACAGTGAGCAGCTTGTTGGTTTCTCCAGGACTCTTCCGGATGAGATATTGGTGCTAAAGATTTGCACACATGCACACACAAATTAGTGCTTTGAAATAATGAAAGCATTTAAAATTCCTTTGGATGATAATATTATGAAGAGTACACAACATACACATGGAGGATGGGAAGGAAATGAAAGCAGAGGAAGGTGGTGTGTCTTGAGGAAGGTCACGGAAAAGGCTGGTAGTAAGACTCAGAACACAACGCAGGTGATCTGGCTGTAACTCTTTTGTTACAAGGAAAGAGTGCCTCTCTTCTCACAGGGATCCCTCATCTTAGCATAATGCTGCAATAACTGCTGCAGGGATCATGCAAACCCAAGCATCAGCCAAACACCTTTTCCAGAACATAAACTCTGAGAAATTTTGGCAGGTATCAAATGATCTCTTCCCCAGAACTCAGCACCAGCACAGGGTTGTGACATGTACAACAGCATGGTATTATATCGGTAATACCTGGCAATGCCCTTTGAAAAAATCTCTTGCATTAGACGGCACATTCACATGCACACAACTCTAAAAACAGTAATAAAAAAGGTAACAGCTGTAGAGTCACCCCTGATGGACTGGCCATTCCCATCAGAACTGTTTTACCTGCAGGCAATGTTTTTTCTTCAATTCTTGTTTAAAAAGTAAAGGACTTTTTCTTCATTATTTTCTCGTATTATACAAAGTATTCTAACCACTGTTGGATGATGAATGTAATGTTAACAATATCTAATTTAATAAATTTATGCCCATACTGACACCAAAATAAAACCTGAGATTGCACCACAGTACCGTGGTTTTATTATACTGTAAGTACAGCTTCAAACATAATAGGATTTATTCATAGCATATTTACTCCACTGAAGTGAGCATAAATATGTAAATATCTAAGGCTTAAACTGGGAATTGCCTACTGCTGCTTTCAAGTCATGCAGCACTCTCTGCACTCTAAATACAGGCTGACAGCAGAAACGGTAGAACTGTACTTCCAAGGAAAGTATTACAGAAGGATCAACCTTGCATATCATTACCTTACCCCTGACTTCTAATACAGAATGACAGTGGACACACAGTTGTAGCTTTCACACTGCTTTAATGGAACAACTACAGAGACAGAGTGAGAGAGAACACATTGCTGATGGGGGCAGCTCCCGCTGGAGTGTGATTTCAAGGAAGAAAAACCTCTTTTTATAAGATACTATTCAGATGTACTAAGCAAAATATTTTCATGTTGAAGTACATGTAAGTGAAGGGGTGTTGAATTTGTTTCCAGGTTGTCAGGGAAGAAGAGGACAGCAGAAGTGCCTGTGAGCAACACTAAGACAAAATCTTTTTCTGAGTGAAATAAACATGAAGTGTGTGGTGAGAAAGTTATTCTGCTGAAACCAGTGGATGCTGAAGCATTGGCTTCTCTAGAGTATGAGGCAGCAGAGACCTGTTTCAAAGACTTGCAGGCATGAGAGGTTACACCAAAGTGAGGGAACTCCATGTGGGGTATATTAAAGTGAAGGGACCATGCTTATGGCTTTCTCAGAGGCAGAAAGCTCAATCAGTTTTCAAAGTTGCAAATAAATAAGTAAAAAGACACAGCAGAATTGCTCATAGGGCAATTACTGGAGGGTAGTTGGACCAACAGAGAAAAATACCAGCTTCGCAGCTGGAATTTCAGATCTAAGCAAATACCTGAGTAATCGTCCTTAGCTGTGTACATATTTTAATTCACACCTTTCCACTCACTTATTGCCTCTGTGCCAGGCAGTTTTTAAGAATGAGAATCGATTGCCCATAAAAGGTGTCATATTGTCAACAATGGAAATGAAATCCCCTGGTTCCTGAACAAACAGGCTCAAAGCAGCACTACAAACTTCTGCTCACCACTGAGGCAATTTGCCTCTCATGTAACCTGGAGGGTATCTCTCATTATAATTGCTACTCGGTCCTGGCTTGAATTGCTCCAAGCTCTTCTAATACAATCTGATCCCTTCAGACTCTGCTTTACTGCCCTTGTTCAAGCATGAAGAATTCAAGCTGGAACAGGTGCAGAGCAGGATGATTAACAATCTGGGGAACAGGGGGTCTTTCACAAGCAGAGCTGCCAACGCTATCAATTTATGTGGTAGACAACTGCTTTGGGCAGTAACCTACTGGATTTCCAGTATGTGGCAGCTTAGGTTCTTGGATGCCTGGAAATTCAGGAGAATTTCACAGAGCATACACAAAGCAACTTGAGGTGGAACGAACAGCGAGTCTGATACGTCCCTGGTCCCAGAAGGGGCACAGAGTCAACTGGTGGTTGTCACTTCTGGGCCTGCAAAGACAGAATGGTCCAAGGGGGGCTCAGTTCACATACTCTGATAAAGGCTGACTGATGTGTGGGCTTACATGGGGATGGGAAAGAAAAGCACTGGGAAGGAAGAAATGTCACTTATGCTAAAAGATTGTATCAGCACATAGGACAAAACAAGTGTGGACTGGCCAGGGATACAGTCATACTGTAAACTGGAAGATGCCAGCTAATTATGAGTGTACGGATGTTGCACAACAGCCTTCCTCTAAGGGAGGGGAAGGCAACAGCCCAGCTACTTCTAAAAAGAGCCTGAGCCTTTATTAAACGATTCTATTAAAATTGTGTCTGTAACATTAGGGATTAAATCAGCTAAATCCAAAGATCCTGTGCTGTTTTCAACCATGCAGTGGCCCTTATTTGTGCCTTTCTCATAAAAAACCATATGCTCTTCTCTCCTTTCTCTGGAATTTCCTCTGTGTTTTTGTCCACTGAGCATTAGCAGTAGTATTATTTTGTGTTGTCCAATGTGTTCACCTTATTCTAAGAATCAGGTCTTGCATTAGCCTCAAGTTCTTCATATATTTTCTGCTTGCACTTCTTTACATCACATAGGTAAAGGACTAGAGAATTAGGCATCATTTAGCTTAGCTGACAACACAGTCATTAAAATAACTGTCTTGAAATTATTTTCCCTCTTTTTGTCTATTGTGCAATTACAATTTTTTCTAAACTTTACAACATGATCACAATTACAACCCTCTGAAATCAGCAATGAATTAATCTTTTTTATGGCCATGGGATCATGATGTCACTGGAAAAGCTCCTCCTGCGAATCAGAGGATAAATTTCTACTTCATCTGAGAGCTGGTGCATGGTGAATAAAAACTACATAAATCCTATTAATTTCACCCAGTGAAGGCCACTGGTAACATTCCTCCCTGCTACAACCTCCCTTACAAAAATCCATCTGAATCTTTAATACTAAGTCACGAAGAAAAAACAACCTAGAACTTAAAAAATAATTCAATTAAAGATTTAAAAGCAGAAGGCACCTTATGTACCTTTTTCTTATCTTTCAGATAAAGACCTCTTGGATAAGCTTGGTAAATCCTTATCTGCTAGATAAAGGGCCACTATGATGGGCCTTATCGCTTAATTAAATCCTAGTACTATGTACAGTGAAGTCAATAATTTGTTATACAAGATAGCACTTCAACCTGTGCATTGGATAATGCATCTCTATCGGTTCCCTGTACCTCAGCCCACTGTAATGGGTCATGTTCCATAACCTGCTCCTGGGCTGCCAGGAATTCAATACAAAAAAGGTACCCAGCTTAACATGGACAGGCTGTGATAAATAAATCTGTTGGATCAACTAGATAAAGTCCCCAAATCAAAATGATTTGATACATAAGCCCTAATTCTATCACTCCTCCTCGTAAGGAATTTAGCTGAATGTGAAAATTTTGTGATTTTGACCCATAAAAATACTGATGCCACCAATGACTGTAATGGAAAAATAGTGTAACCAAAGTCAAGTGTTGCAAAACCTGTGGACCAAATGTAGGTACTGAAAAAAACACATGATAAGGTCTAAATCCTGACCATCCTTGTGTTCATTAAGGTTCACATCACTCATTGCATTTACATCCACATATATCAGGATGAAAAGAGAAACTGATCGATAACAGCTATAGCAACTATCACCACCTATCATACTGGCAAGGTCTTCCTGAATGTAAACCCAGTTCAAATGATTCTGTTTTCTACACAAACATATTTGCATAAAGCATTCTAATACTTGCAATGCTTCATTTCCCTAATTGGCTTATTGGTAACATGCTAGAGTGATCTGTTCCTGAGTCTGTTTGGCAACAACAGTTTTGTATATATGGAAAACCCATCAAATCAGGTGCATTATATCTCTGAGTCTCTGAAGGACCCCATTATGGCCTAAACCCATTATCCATTAGGCCCAGCAAACACAGAAATGGCTTGATTTTGTAATAATGCACAGAAGCTTTCCAAGCCAGGAGTCTTATCCTGGTAAATATGGAGAATGTCGGACTCGAGACCTTTTGCGGCACTAATCTTGCTCAGTACTATAAAAATAGAGACTCTATAGCTGGGATTTATTTCCTTTCACTTTGACCAAGAGAGGTGTCCCACAGCTAAGAGCCCCCATTCAGCCCATCCCATGTAACTGAATGAAGGAGGTTACACAATGAGCTTATCTTAGGCATCTGACCTTTACATAACCACAGGTAGAGAACATTTATCCTCCCCTTAGGAAGAAGCCCCGAGGAGGGTCTGAGCATGGAGCTGTACCAGTGCAATAAGCCAAGATGTCTGTCCATAAAGGATGGGGCATTAAAATTCTTGAGTGCTCAGTAAAACAAAAGGTCCAGGTGAGGATGTTGTTCATGCTGAAGACGCCGAGTGCTTTGGAGTGTGTCATCTTTACTAATTTATGCCAATGATGTGCCCAGACCTGCACTCTCAGTGTTATGCAGGGACAACTCCTAGCCACTGGGATAAACCATAAACTGACTCTCTAGATTATGCCACTCCAAATAACCCTTATTAGGATTATTCTGTAAATTTAACATCTCCACACATTTACAGGGTTTGTTGCTATCACATTCTTCTCTCATAAAGCTGAGGGAGCAAAAACTGCTTCCAGGAACCACTGGTATTGACGCCAGGCTAAATATGCTCTAAGTTGCTCGAGCTGTGTGCAGGAGTTCCTGGATTTCACAGCTGGCTACTTCTAGCAAATTGTACTCCTTTCTGTGCATAGTCCCGGAGGATTTCCCCATAAATGCATAGACCTAGTTCTTGCATGTCTGGCAAACTCTTCTTGTATGCTTGCCAAGTTTTAAAGGGCAAGGAATCAACACCTGATAATTTATGCCAGGAACCTACAATGATCCAAACTCACCCCTCGTGTAATTCTGGTAAAGACAGCAGAGTTCCAGGGGAGAAGCTGTTGGCTTAGCAAAGCAAATTTTCACTGACATTTGAGGAATACACAGTATCAATTAAAGCAGAGCTAATTATTGCTACTATTATTTGCATTGCAGTAGTTCCCAGAGGCTTCTAACGGGATTACAGCCTTCTGGCACGAGGAGTTCTTAGGAACATGAGCTCATATCTGGAAGTTTGTACACGATAACTGACATTTGGTACCTGTGCACAGTGTTCAGCGGGGCTCCACCGAGCACAGTGCTTTGCTCACAGGTATGGGTCACAGGAATCTGAGCCACAGGAGTTCCTTTTGATGCTCTGAGGTTTGCCTAGAGCCATCACATGTCCTTCTGCTCTTTTACAGGCTGGCCTGTGTCCAGAGAAAGCAAGCTCTTCCCAAAGCCCAGCACTTGGGCAAGGCCAACGATGCTGTACATTGGCTCCTTGTCAGGAAGTCTTAGGAAACACTCCTAACCTTCATTTATCCTGATATGTTTATCATGGGGTACCACTCCCTTTACCTAAGAATGGGGGATCTTAGACATTATCCACTATATTGAGTCATTCTTGAAAAGAAGGACTGCCTTACGTTTGTAACTTCATCCTGATTCACCTGCTGTCCCTGACACCAGACGGGCTTCCTGATGAAATGAAGCAAAGATTTAGTCAGATTCCCAGTTTAGTCAGATTTCCAGCATCCAGACTGAAAAAAAATAGAAATAAATCACTCAAAAATATTTAACACCTAGGTTTTCCTGGTGTTTTTTGATGTCTTTCCACTAGATTCCTAAAATATATTGCAAACACTGGAGGCCAGAGCACTACTCAGGCTTCTGAGTGCTGCTCTCAGTTCAGAACCCAAAGCACAACCCAAACTTCCCTGTAGCCAGTTGGAGCTAGTAAAAATTTATATATTTTACACTACAACAAGATACGTGTTCTGTTGAGATTTTGATCTTTGGTGGTTGACCAGCTTTCTAGGGACTCCACACGTGACACATCAATAACACACTTGACACACTGCTTGTTCAGCCCATTCCTCAGCTCACAAGTTTCTCCTGTTCTCCACCCTCCCAGTTGCTTAAGAGGTCCCAGGGTCACATTGCTCTGAAGAAATTACAGTTGAAGTAAGATACATCAAGTGGATTGCAGACTACAAGGCAGATAAGCTGCAACAAGGGGATAAACATGTAACAAGAATGCAGGGGAAACAGAAAGAAAAATTACAGTGAAACCAAAATTGGATCCATATGATCACTGCCCACAGCTCTGAAACTACAGTTAGTCATGGGGCTGTAACACACTCACAAATGTTTTCTGTTCAAAGTTTATCAACAGTATTTTTCATATGCTTTGTTTTAATACTCATACTGTTCTCTTTCCCTAAGTAAGACATTTATTAGTTTTTAAGTCTTTGCAATTTCCAAATCTGCCTCCACCCTTCCAGAATACTGGCTCAAAGAGAAATTCACCTGTGTCTCTCTTTTAAGAGGTACTGCTGCCTCCTACGATTGCAGTCACTGCCAGCAGGTCATAGATCAGGCCCTGTGACACCTACAAGAGAGCGGATTTGCTTTTGCACCCCTAATTCGTACACTTTAAATCCAGGATTTCCTGTCAGGTGTGACAGAACATTTGCTGCATCACAGGATGTTGCTGAAATAACGCAAGAACTGTTTAGTGCCTGTTCGGAGGAATTCACCCAAAGACAGATTTAACTTTGGAAGATGGATGGAAGATGGTGCCTCAGAGTGAGGTGTCACTTTGGGAGGTTCAGCACAAGGAGATTATGAGCCAAACCCATGACTGGACCACCCATCTGGGCCAGCCTGCCATGCTGTGAAAAAGTCTGGTTTTGCCAGACTAGAAAGTAAGCTCACAAAGAGGTAACTGTGGTTAAAAAGTAAGTCAAAAGTATACTTTGTCTAGGGAATGAGGAAACATTTGTTGTTGATAACACTGTTCTAAACACCCTCATATTAAATTCAAGTGTTTAATGGAATTAAATTTGGAAGGTTGCTGTACTGGATTTCTGTCTGATTTTTAGCCATTTGAGTGTGCAAAAATAAATAACGATTTAAATATTAAAAAGATTTAAAAAAAGATTCTGCCTGCTCAAAAAATAAGTTACAAATTACTTTGAAAAGAAAATGTTAACATCCAAACCCCATGTAAAAAAAGTTATAATGACTATTACTGGGGATATAGCTTAATATAGAGAAGTTAGGACACAACAATTTTTATTGAAAGATTTAAAAGAAGAAATTTGAGGCAGGAAATGCAAAGCAACTTGCTTCAATAATGCAGTGACTGCTGAATCAGGATTACTGGATCTTGAGTTCTCTCTCTGTCATTTATTTAATCCCCTTGCAAGGCAATCTGTTGCATTCCTGGCTGCAGCAGGATTTTCTTGGAAGACACAGAGGCAAGGACATTATTTATGGAGAATTTTCAAAAGTATTTTTTAAACTGCTGATGATTAGTTCACATAAAGTAATTTTAATTCATGGGTTCCAGAAGCTGTATGTTAACTTACCAAGAAGACATGAGCACATTTGCATTTTATAGCGCAGGGTAGGTAGTACAGAGAAAAAGCTGGAGTTTTTGACACTGACTCCAGAGCAAGTATAGTTCCTGGAATTTGAAAATTCACAGGAACTTCGGAGTGAAGGTGAGTCACCATACTGGTCTCTGTCATTATCATTTAGGTTTCTGTTCCACGCCTGCTGAAGTTCAGATATCTGGGAATGGCCACTCCTTTTGTACCAGAGCTGTGCAAAGTGGCTGAAGTGTTTGTATATTAACAAAATAATAGTTAAGTGTCCTCTTATTCCTCTTTAATATTGGATTGGTCTGTTAATCAAATGGTAAATTGGTTTCTGTTTGGACTGTCAGTCATAGCAAACAAATTAGTTATTAAAATGAGCAAAAATATGGAACACAAAACGTCCATAAAATGCACTCTTCTGCATATCTGAATTCCACAAAGCTGCCCATTGTGAATACATTATGTTTATCAATTTTCCAGCATCAAACAAAAGGAATACAGAGAATTTTGACAAGAGAGCTTTGAATTGTAACAGGCTGCGTCTGAGATTGGCTGAGTCTTGTCCCACACAGCCTCTAAAGAGTCCAGGAAACTCCTTCCCTTTTCAGGAAACCCTTTTGTACTGCAAACCAGCTTCAGGAAAGAAAGATCAATACCAAGAAGCAATTGCAGAAATCGCGGCCACACTGAAATCATCGTGGGTTTTTACCACTGGTAATTGTAGTATTCACTTATCGTCCCTATGTCAGGCAATCAGAGCTGGACTGATGGACTACATATTAAATTATCAGCAAGCATCACCTGCTGACGGTCTGCTTCCCAATTTAAAGACAGAATTCAGCTGAGTTTGTAGGAGTACATAAAGAATAAACTTCTAGCTGTATGGTTGCGAAGAAAACCTGAAAAATGAGATCAAATGCAATGTAGAGACAAGTCTGCAGGGAGCACAGAACAAAGTGACATGAGAACTTCCCTATTCTCATAGCGAGGGTTTAATCAGATAACGCTGATAATTTAAATACTAACATTGTTAATTATTTCCATGAGGGCTTGTCCACCTGGGAAAGTTTTGCAGTTTACTTGAACTAGTCTTGTTATAGTAGGCTCCATTAAACTCTTTTAGATCAGATTTGGGTTCCTCACAAGTACTATAACCTAGAAGTTTGTTTTATTCATCGGCATAATTTTATATTGCATTTAACCTGGCCTGTGCAGAAGTCTGGATTCCCCTGTTAAAACTGGGAGAACTCAAGAAGGAAACTCTAAAGTAAAACTTTTCTGTGAGATCAGTGATCCAAACTGATATGCTCAGCAGCCACACTGTCGGTGTATGTTGCACACAGGACAGGGCTCAGGCAGACTTTACAGGAGTTTTTCATTATTTCATTCAGGTATCAGCCTCATTTACACGAGAGATGGTACACAGCTCACGCTTGCGCTAATAACCCAAGATCCCTTTGTTACAGAACATTCTTAAAAGTTTTTTAGCCAGTAACATGCTTCTAAATTTTACAGACAGCTGTTTTAACTCATCAGTAAAAAGCACACATACACCTGTTACAAACAATGCTCGCTTGTATGTCTTGTAATAACAATGCACAATATTCCATTATCAAGCTTAAAATTTAATTATCTTGTTAAACATATTTTCTGCAGCTTCAAGACTTATCTGAGCCAAGCCTAGAAACACTAAGCCTTGTCTTAATGTCCTTGCTTACTAAATAATTATATCACCTTCTACCTTCTGGCTTTTGCAGTTGTACCTGAACCTAAAATCTTTGCTTTATTTCCGAAACCTGTTTTTCTCACTCCATCTGAAAGCTTTCTCGCTTTTTGCATTTCTCACACCACATGATCACAGGGTCCTTTGAAAAGGAGAGGGGAGCAAGCAGCCAAGCAGCCAGGAGGGAAGCGCTTGGACCACCAGCAGGAAAGGATTCACAGTTTGCAATGAACTAAACTGAGCACGTTGTAAAACAGAACCTGTAAATTGAGAACTTGGGTGAGGTTTGAGTGGGGAAGCAAGAACCACATGGTCTGAACTTCTTTAGTTCAATTTATACACGGATTAATTTCCCTGCATGCTCAAGCCTTGAGAGATGCAGGCCCAAAGATCTACCTAACACACCCTGACCCATCCCCTTCATGGTGTATTTAATTCATCAACTCATGAGTTTTTTCATCACCCAACAGGCAGCTGAACTGGGGCGTTCAAGCTGGACCTGTGACTCCTGAAGGCTCGATACAGCCCAGTGTGTGCAGTTCTGGGATGCTCCGTCCAGGAAGGACATTGAGGTGCTGGAGTGGGTCCACAGAAAGGCAACGAAGCTGGTGCAGGGTCTGGAGCACAGGTGTGATGAGGAGCAGCTGAGGGAGCTGGGGGTGTTCAGCCTGGAGAAAACAAGGCTCAGGGTGATGCCTTAAATGGCTACCTAGAAACAGAGACTAGACAGGAATAAAGAAAGTATTTATTTGGAAGGTCTTCAGATGTACACTTTGGGCTCCAGAGGGTCTTGCTTCAGTGGATCTCAAAATGGGATGGCAGGGCACAAGTTCTTCACACTTCTGCATCAGTATCAATTCACCAACCAGAACTCAGCCAATGATGGAATTTCCCCAAGCTTGCTCCCCTCTCCCCAAGATAAAGGTTTACAGTTTTTCAGCCCAGGAAAATCTGGGGGTCCTTGGAGAGCAAGCTAGAGAGGCTTTGTTATATCTATCTTAGTATAAGAGAACAGCACTTAACAAGCTATAGGAAACTTCAGAGTTACACTAGCAGTACAGGATTTGAAAAATATAAAAGTTAAAATCTAAGGCATCATTGGGGGACCTTACCACTCTCTACAACCACCTAAAAGGAGGCTGTAGCCAGCTGGGAGCTGGTCTCATCTCCAAAGCAACCTGCGATAGGACAAGAGGAAATAGTCTTAAGCTGCGCGAGGGGAGGTTTAGGTTGGACAAAAAGCGCGATTAGACATGGAAATGGGCTGCCCAGGGTAGTGGGGGAGTCACCGCTCCTGGAAGTGTTTAACGAAACACCGGACGTGGCACCCAGCGCCGTGGTGTAATTGGTATGGTAGTGCTCAGTCATAGGTCGGACTCGATGATCTCAGAGGTCTTTCCCAACCGAACTGACGGCGTGATTCAGTGTGAGCTGCGCATTTTGGAGGTGGTACGAGGAGTCATCCACGTCCACAACAGACATCTACAGACCCCCACCAGGGAGTCTCTCCCTCTCATTCCCACTGTTTGTCCAAGCCAGGGAAAACCGCAGCAGCACCAAGTCGGCTGCGCCGGCTCGCAGCCGGGACAGCGAACCCTGCCCGTGCCCCGCCCCGGCCGCCATTCCTCCCTCACGGCGCCCCTGCGCACGCGCCCCGCC